>OX381710.1:4426735-4625010 GCA_947462335.1 Harmothoe impar
GTGTTTGTCATGGCAAGTCCTTTTGATGATAAGGACGGCATGTTGCCAAAATATATTTGTTGTCATGATGCACTACTGTAGTCCCGGAGAGTAACTTGCTGGCGCTGCCTTGGAGCATCATGCCGAACCTTTGGGAGTAACGAAACCATGTAGGGTCGGCGGATGCTCCAACGCAGTACTGGCAAGTTACTCGCCAGTGCTGCATCCATGTATTTACACAAAAGCATAGTACATTGCTGCATTATACCACCATTCTAAAGATTAATGTATGTATCTACATATATCCTGGTAAAAAAAACAAATCCACAAAAATAGCTATGGAGAATGCACGGAAGGTATGAGAGAAAAAGATGCCTTCCACCACCGGAAGTCAGAGCCACTCAGACACATGCATGCCGGGATCGTGCCTCCCTCTCTGTAGCAGAACGCCAGGCATTCCTGAAACTCCTGTAGTGGGGGGGGGGGGGGGGGTTCTCAAGCCTCTGTATCTACACGTTAACCCTTTAAAGCCGGCATGTCGTTATAATATGACATGTGTTGGCATCATGCACCAATGCAGCTCTGGTGAGTGACTCGCCTGTGCCGCATTGGTGCATCATGCCAGGCCCTGAAGCAGTGTCTGAACCCCATAGGGTCGTCATGATGCTTGAACGCCAGGCATTCCTCACACTGTAGGTACAGCAATGTATTGGGGTATGGACGTCTCTAGCCTCTGTATCTAACCTTTACCTCTTTAAGTGTGGCATTATGCATTAATGTATCATGCCTTTGGTCGTCATGATGCATTCCTGACGCTGCACGGACTGGGGCTTTCTCTAGCCTCTGTATCTACCTTTTTACCCTTTAAGGACGGCATCATGCATTAATGTATCATGCCGTTTGGTGTATGATGCTTGAAGGCAGCCCTGGCAAGCAATTCGCTACAGCTGTATTCAAGCATGCTAACCCTTCAGGAGTGTCTCAACCCCATAGGGTTGGCATGATGCAGCAATGCAGCATTGGTGCATCATGACGTCGGTCTTTAAAGGGTTAAGTGTGGCATCATGCATCAATGCATCATGCCGTTGGTCGTCATGATGCATTCCTGACGTGGCAGTACGGGGGCCTTCTCTACCCTCTGTATCTACCTTGTCACCCTTTAAGGACGGCATCATGCATTAATGCATCATGCCTTTGGTCGTCATGATGACCTTAAAGGAGGTCTATAACTTCTGTTTGCTTCTTCCCCAACTTATAAACATGCTTCCCTCTCCTACATTCCGCCTACATGCAGAAAGCTCACTCCATTAACCCTTTATGGTCAGCATGAGGCTTCGATACACAGGGTCAATATACAGTATGGAATGGTACATCTCTATCTCTCTGTCTCTCTCAGTCTTTCTCGGTCTGTCTCTGTGTCTGTCTCTGTGTCTTTGTGTCTCTCTCAGTCTTTCTCGGTTTGTTTCTGTCTCTGTCCCTGTCTGTCTCTGTCTGTCACTTTCTCTGTCTCTCTGTCTCTGTCTCTCTGTCTCTCTCTGTCCCTCTCTCTATGTCTCTCTGTTTCTCTGTGTCTCTCTCTGTGTCTCTGTCCGTCTGTCTGTCTGTCTGTCTGTCTGTCTGTCTGTCTGTCTGTCTGTCTGTCTGTCTGTCTGTCTCTCTCTCTCTCTCTCTCTCTCTCTCTCTCTCTCGGTCTTCCTGTCTTTCTGTCTCTCTGCCTCTCTACCTGTCTCTGTGCTGTCTCTCCCATTTATAAATAGTTTCAGACCTGCATGTTCAATTTAATCACATTTATAAATATTCAATTTGTAGGGGCATGATATTACATATTAATCCCGTATACGGTATTTCCGGGTAACGTCTGTTTACTCGGCTTCTCTACCTGGAGCTAGTGCACACAGTTCCAGGGAGAGGGCGCAGGTTCTCTCCAGGTTACCGTGTGCCGCTCTCAGGTTGGCTGCCGACCCACCCACCTGGCCACGTGACCTAAGAGCCGGTGATTATATAAGACCCGTGTGTTTACCTGGAAGGGAGTCAGTGCAGGCCCGACTGACGATAGACTTCACTGTGTCCAACCGTGCGGACAGCGTTGTATACTAAGACAATACTGACCGTTTCCTATATCCATAGAAAAACCTGATTACCCTTGTGTATTGATTTCACACCGATCGTTCCCTTGTTGAGGAACCAAAGTTGTTTTTGTAATAAAATATTCTCGCACCTGGAAACTGCCGTTTTTGTTGTTCCTTAAACTAGAATAACTACGAACCACCACAAATTTAATCATATTTAATTTGGTTCCAAACATGTTCGACAAATATCATGTCATGAGTGTCACACACTTCATGTTTGGAAATTCATTTTGATTCCGTTTTGGTGTATTCCCCATTCCTCCCACAATGCAGTTCCCACCAGACTACGTGACCTTGATAATTGAAATATCGTCAATAATATTTTCCTCCCAGTACGATATCAGAAAGGCCTCCATCCGTGGAGGTATAAGAAGCACGTAGCAGCTAAAACCTGGTATCAACGTCTGGAAACATCCAAAAACAAGCCACAAGTTGATGTACGTGCCTGCCCTCAGCCCCCCTACTCCGCAATGCCATAAGTTAGTGTAGCTGCACAGCGAGATAAACTGTAGCTGCACAGTATAAAAGGGGGTATGTTTGGTTTCCAGTATCATATACTGTACAGCTACACTTACCTACTGTAGAATACCACTAACAGGATATCATGGGTTCGAGCCTAACTTTGGCACAATGAGAAATAAGGGTTTCTTATATTTTTCTTTAAGCCAGATTGCATGCATTTCCACCTATATTGACATTGAAATTTTAGCTAGTGAACATTTGAATATGCGCATGTGTATAATTTAGATTTTCTATAGATAAACAATAGTAGTGCCTATTGTGCCAAGGTGGGATCCTCTGTGTGTGGTGTTCTACAGTAGGTGAGTGCAGCTGTACAGTATATGATACAGCTACAGTGCTTACTTCTAACAGTGCACACGCCCGTCTGCCACACTCCCAACCTCCGCTACTATAACCCTGTAAGGGCGACGTAATGCTGTTGTGCATTATGCCCTTGGTCGTCATCATGCATGAATGCAGCACTGGCGAGTGACTCGCCAGTGCTGCATTCAAGGATCATGACGACCATACTGGGTTGATACACTCTTGACTGGTCGGCATGATGCACCAATGCATGAGTCACTTCTTTATGTGTTGCATTAGTGCATCATGCTGCCCCTACAGGGTTAATATCCTGTTCACCTTTTGTGCTGCGTCAGTACGGCGTCGGTATGACGTCCCTGTGACGTCCCTGTGACGTCACGTCGCGCCCCCTAGCGGCACCTGCCGGCACCTGGCCGTGGGAACGCGCGGTGGGTCACGTGGTTCGTGTCAGTGGCGCTAGGTGGCGGGTCGGGGCGTGCACCGCGCATGCGTGCTGCCGGCATTCCCAGAGTGCCCTGCGTGCTTTTTGTGTGGGCTGCTACCTACCCCGGTAGGTGTAGGTAGGTGAGGGTGGGCACTGGGGTGGGGATGCACTGAGGTTTTTGTAGGGGTAGGGTGGGTGGGGCAGTGGTGTAGGTTTTTGTGTGGGTTCTAAGGGAATGATCATTTTTGATAACAGAAGGGGGCAAACAATCGACCCGGAGGAGGAAGGGGGGGATCAAAGTTCAACCCCTCGTCGGGGAAGGGCGGGGGGGGGGGCTGGTTGCAAGTTGCTACATTTAAAAAGGGTGCGTATAGAGACAAGTTTCAACCCGTCCGAGGGGAGGGGGTAAAAATGCTGACTCCTAGCTCAGACCCAAAAAATCCCCCCCCCTTCATCTTGGGCCTGACTGTGGAAGAAGCCAGCAGAACTAAGGATGATAGGACTGTATTAAAACAAGGACTATGTTAACATAATCAGTACTATTTTTATAGTCACTCTTTATATAATCACATGTATCAAATCCCTTAAGGAAATTGAATGTATATATATGTATCATGATCAACATCTTCTGATACACATAAACATTAGCTGCATTACACGAACAGGGCCTGGCGCCGTGTAAAAGAGGATAAATAACAGAATTAACAAACAACAGACAAACCCCACTCCCATCGTTAACAAATGAGTACTCCATAAAGGTCGGTGGGGAGATGGCATGTTTTGTAGGTAGGGCAGTGGTGTGTGTTTTGTGTGGGTAGTCGGGGTAGGTAAGGAGATGGTATATGGCCTGAGAACATTGTAACCTGTGGCAGCGTGTGAATCTGTGTTTTTTGTTGTGGTTAAGGTGGATGGTGGTCTATGAGCACCAGGGGTATGGAACAGATCTATTCTGACAGACAGTGCCAGGTAGTAGTAAAGTAACGTAACGTAAAGTAAAGTAAAAGTAATTTCCAAACCAGCTACTCATGATACCACTTTGCACTTTGAAGAAGAGGACATTTAAAATGACCCATGGAACTAATGTCTGCATTTCAGGCTACCCGATCCTACTGAAATTGCCAACCTCAGATATTTAGAAGGTACCCTTAGGCTTAAATGAAGAAATTCAGCCAAGAGGCTTTTCGAGAACAGTGGCTATTGATGAGAATAATGATCGCAGTGCTTCTACATGGGTAAAAACCGACATGTGTGACACAGCGACACGAAGGTTTAAAAAAATCGACACATGCCACATGACTTTTTTTTAAAGGTTTTAGTACATTCTCTATATATATAAAAATTAACATGGCAACCCAGACTTCTGGCTAAAAATCGACACGGTGACATGGTCATGCACTGGTACATCTCATTCATAAGTTTGTGACGTGTTATGAAAGACCTCCCTCACAATGCAACCTGAACCGTCCTTTTTAGGCCTAACTCAGGTAGCTCTTGGCTTTGTTGTTTCTTCCTATACTGAATGTCACCGTACCAGCATCGTCCATAGACATGGGTTCTATAGCGCTGCATACTGCGCATCAAGGCATGTTTAACATGCAATACAGCCACTTATAACATGCACATTTATATTTTAGATGTATAAAGATATGTCTGTAGAATTGTGCTTTTCTTTTACTTGGGTTTCCGCCCAGGATACCATCTCAAGGACATGCCATGACATATAGGTACATTCACCTAACAGGGACATCAAGACAGGATAAAGAAGCCATGGAACTGTTTTAATAACTACTGACATTAAAATGACCCATGTATCTAAACTTGTGTTTCAGGCTACCCAATCCTACTGATGTGGCCAAACTCAGATATTTCCCAGGTACTTTAAGTAGCAAGAAATCCAGCCAAGAGGCTTTTCCAGAACAGTCGCTATTGATGATAATAATGATCTCAGTGCTTCTACATGAGTAAAAAACGACACATGCAACACAGCGACACAAGGGTTTAAAAAAATCGACACGTGCCACATGGCGGACACAGACTTTTTCAATAGTCCTAGTACATTCTATATATATATAAATCGACACAGCCATCTGGCTAAAAATCGACACGGCGACATGGTCAAAAATCTGGGAACCCATGTACTAGTACATCTCATTCATGAGTTTGTGACGTGTTATGAAAGACCTCCCTCACTGCCTGACTCTCAGGTGAGGGTAGTTATAGCTACAATGACTCTCACTTTTCTGTGTGTGCACCATGCAACCTGAAACCGTCCTTTTTAGGCCTAACTGAGGTAGTTCTTGGCTTTGTGCTTCTTCCTATACTGAATGTCACCGTACCAGCATCGTCTATAGACATGGGTTCTATAGGGCTACACATACTTGGCATCAAGGCATGTTTAACATGCAATACAGCCACTTAGAACATGCACATTTATATTTTATATGTATAGAGATATGTCTGTATTAATTGTGCTTTTCTTTTACTTGGGTTTCCGCCCAGGATACCATCTAAAGGACATGCCATGACATATAGGTGCATTCACCTATAGGTGCATTCACCTAACAGGAACATCTCCGAGCGGTTGAATAGATACAAAATATAGAACACCAGAGGTTGGGTAAAGGAACACAGAAACCATAGAACTGTCTCAATACCTTCTGGGATCCCATTCAGAAAGTCACACATACGTAGGCAATTTATCACATGATGAAACCTATTTCTTCACGTGATCCTTGGAAATCGTTCAAAAGAAGTCCTGCTGAAATATATAAAACAGCATATGTAAATAATTGACTTTCACGAGTACCCTCTTCAATAGAAAATATTTCCCTATTGACCGAAATATCATTATGACGATTGACGAAACTGTTCCAAAAGAGCAGCCTTGTAAGGGTAAGCAAAAGAAACACGTGACAGATTATCAGCAATGCAATCTTCTGTGTCAGTGCAATTCTGAATTCAATTTTAAAAATTAAGCCTATAAGGTCACATGTAAAACGGAATGGCGGCCGTGTCTTTACATTGTGAGCATTCAATTTACATTTTGAAAAGAAGAGTTCATACCATGAGAAAAATCTTTCTAGGATAACAAAACATGATGAATAAACCGTGGTATGAGCAAATTAATAAATGCCTTGGCCATCAATTAATCCCATACTAACGGCATGTGACTCACTGTGAGTGGGCAGGGGCGGGGGGGGGGGGGATAGTTGAGGTGGACAGGGACAGAGGTCTGTGTCCGACGGTCAGCGCCCCTACCTGGTCACGTGGTCACGTGGTCATCTGTTAGTCTGAAACAGGCAACCACCCCACCTGGGTCCTATCCGCTGCTTTAACCCTTTAAGGACGGATGTCGCTAAAAGATGACACTTGTCGTCATGATGCACCAATGCAACTGGGCTCGTAACTCGCCAGTGCTGCATTGGTGCATCATGCCGGCCCTTTGGGAGTGTCTCTATACCTTAGGGTCGGCATGATGCGTGAATGCAGCGAGTCACTCGCCAGGACTGGATTCATGCATCCTGACATCATGTTAATGTACATGTATATAGTACACTTTTATTTTGATGGAAATACCTGAATTAATACATGTACTCTTCAAACTCAAACTCAATTAGAATACTCTTTATAATCACGATGCTTGAATTCATCCCTGATGAGTAACTCGTTAGGGCTGTAACCATGCATGATGCTGACCTTGCATTAAACCCATAGGGTCAGTATGATGTATGGATGCAGAACTGTGGGGTTACTCATCAGGGTCGCAGTCAAGCATCAGCATGATGAAAGGCATGATGCACTAGAGTAGCTCGTGCTTTTTAAAGTGCAAGACCCCCCTCCCTCCCATCCCAGCCTACTCTCTCGACTTCCTCTCACTGGACTACGGAACCATTTGGGAAGGTCGTACAAGCTATTAATTATCTTTACACTTTAAGGACGGCACAATGCCCTTGGTGGTCATTTTGCTCGAATGCTGCCCTGGCAAGTAACTTGCCAGGGCTGCATTTAAGTATAATGCCGCCCCTTCAGGTTGAGACACTCCCAAAGGGTCGGCATGATGCAGCACCAGCGAGTTACTCACCAGGGCTACATTGATGCATCATGCTGACAATTGTTTAGCGACATGCCAACCTTAAAGGTTCAGGTTTAGGTTTTTTGTGATTTTTTCTAGGTTTTTACAAATTCTTTCAAGAATAACAAGCTCCCAGTGACCTCAGAGGCCTGAATAATTGATTAACTTTAGATTATGGCTTTTTAAGAGGAATATCCACAACTTCTTGATATTCCTAGGCAATGGAGGAATTATTGAGTCATTCTGTGAGACACGGGTCGATTTGTCGATTCGCGACTCATTCCTGGTACTCTCTATGTTAAAAAAAAATTAGAAAAATCCGACCTACCTACCCTAGAAATTTTGACCATGTTGCCTGAATCACACCTTTTTCTTTTTGGCCTTAAGTTACTATGTAGGATAGATGGCATGGAGCAGGTATCTGGAGAGCAGGCGGCGGGCTGTGAGGCCTAGGGGAGGTATGGGGGTTTGGGAGATGGGTTGATCTATGACTGAGGCTGTGTCTCATGAGATTGTAACAATTGAAACGCCTTTGACCGAGTGTAGTCTTTGCAGAAATGGGTACGATACACACGGAAATACTGGGAAAATGTTAAATGCATATTTTAACACTATATCGTACAAATTTCCCTGCATTTCTGTCTACATAGCCCCCATACATAGCTTGCTGGTCAAAGACTAGACCGGTCAAAGACTACATCTGGTCAAAGACTACACCCGGTCAAAGGTGTTTTACAATCTTATGAAACACTTCATGGGTTGATCTATGACTGAACGCTAAAGCACGTTGTATTCCCGGTTTGATTTATCACTGCGGTACTGTGTTGAGCAACTGTACAGATCTGTCTACTGCTATTTTCTCGAATTCAACACCACTTCCACTCATCCTGTTCTCTCATAAAGAAGAAAACAACCTATATATCATATCATGTGTATTAACCTACCCCTGGTCTAACAATGGCCATTAGTCCTACATGTAGTAAAAAAAGGTTTAACCATGTAATCTTTATAATGGCTATGGTTTAATTGCTTTTATTAATTTCCGCCCATCGGAACAGAAGCTGGTGTATGTACAATAGGACCTATCAGGTCAATCATACCTGCCAGGGTAAATAAATGAAATATAAGCAAACTGATTTATCTTGTTGTCTTGTCCAGAGTCTGAATGCGCTTTATAATAGCTTTGTATGTACATATTTCTCCCCTGCTTTCTTCCGCTGACTTCCCCAAACTGTCCCTTCCTCCCGACCTGCCTACCTCCCTTCCTGGTTTCCTGCCTGCCTGCCTGCCTGCCTCCCTGCCTCCTTTCCTCCCTCCCTGCCTCCCTCCCGCCCTGCTTCTCTCCCTGCCTGTCTGTCTGTCTGCCTGCTTGCCTCCCTCCCTCTCCCCTCCCTCCCTCCCTCCCCTCCCCTCCCCCCCTCCATCCCTGCCTCCTTCCTTTCCTCACTCCCTCCCTCCCTCCCTACTTTGTCTTACCCCTTCCCATCATATATCCCTCCCTACTACTAATACTTCTACCCCTGCCTCCCTCCTCCTACCCGGCAGCACACAGGTAAGGTTGGTTAGTGTCTGTCGGCGTTGTGCTCCGGCCCCAGGTCCGGAATCTGACCATAACTCACCAACAAGCAGCCCATCCCCCCCCCCCCCCCCACACACACACAACAGTCAGCACTGCTTAATGGGGCCCATATGTGTTTTTACTTGGGCAAGCTGATTTGCCCACCCTAGGTTTTGGTCATTTTTGTCCAGGGCTACCAGTCAGAGCCCAGATGTGTCAGCCCAGATTCCCAGTGCCCAGCCCTAGCCCAGATTTAGTACACGCTATAAAAATGTACAAAAATGGTGATTCATGGAGGGAAATCAGATGTCAGTATGTTTCAAAATATTTACGATGTATTCATGAAAAGAAAAGTTTTGTGGGCTGACACATCTGGGCTCCCACTGGTAGCCCTGAACAAAAAATACTAGAACCCAGACATGGGCAAGCCCAGATGGCCCAAGTGAAACACATATGGGCCCCAGGGACCAATGTTGACTGGGACGCACATAGAGCAGCTCACCACTGTTAGGGGCCTGTTACACTAGCGGCATTTGCTGCGCGGCATCTGCCGCAACAGCTTGCCCCAGGAAAGCTAATACTGGTAGTTTTTGCTGCAGCAAGTAGTTGCGGCAAGTTGCAGCAAGTTTTTACCCTGTTACACTGGTGGCATATGCCGCACAGAACGTTCTGCGGCAGATGCAGTGCGGCAGATGCCGCTAGTGTAACAGGCCCTTTACAGTCAGGCAGACATAATACCCCCCTCCCTCCAGACAGAACACACACACATCTCTCCTACCACTTCCCGCCCCCTTAGAGACTGGTTATTGAGTATCAACAGAGTGATGATGGGGCATAAAAGATTTTAACTCCTCATTAAAAAAAAAGTGGGGGGGGGGGCAGAGAGGAGCTAAAATATTTGAAACTCTCTTCATTGGCGATGGGTAGGTGTAGGGGAGTAGAAATGTTCGACCCCGGGAAAAGGGGGTAGGATACACACATTTTTGCCCATTTATTTTCTTCAAACCAGCCTGTTATTAAATTGAAGGGGTGGGGTGTGGTGAAACATTTGGCACAGGGGCAGTACAAAATATCCCCCTTTCTATAGAGGGAAAAATGTTCGACTCTCTGAATGTGAATGTGACCCCCTCCCTTAACCCCCCCCCCCCCCATTTTGATAATAAATGACCACTCCACTAAACCCGCCTCCCCTCATGTTGATACTAAATGACAACTCCCCTGAACCAGCCCCCCCTCCCCATGTTAATGATAAATAATCACTCCCTTTAAAACAGTCCCCCCCTCGTTGATGGCAAATGACCACTCCCTTAAAACCGCCCCCCCCATGTTGATAATAAATGATCCCCTCTCATGTTGATAATAAATGACCATTCCCTTAAACCAGCCCCCCCCCCCTCATTGATAATACATGACCACTCCCCTAAACCAGTCCCCCCCCCATGTTGATAATACATGACCACTCCCCTAAACCACCCCCCCTTGTTGATAATAAATTACTACTCGCTTAAACCCCCCCCCCTATGTTGATAATACATGACCACTCTCATATACTAGCCCCCTCCCCCTCGTTGATGACAAATGACCACTCCCTTAAAACCGCCTCCCATGTTGATAATAAATGACCCCCCCCCCCCCATGTTGATACTAAATGACCACCCCCTTAAACCACCCCCCCCCCCCTCTGCCCACCCCCCGTCCATACCTCACCCTGCCCTGTGCTGACAGCTCCATGTCTAGGGTCTGTATATCACGCTGTAACTTATATCTTCTTCTCTTGTTATGTTTTGCTCTTCTCTATTCCCCCTGGCTTTACATTGTTTTGCTGGTAGTGTGTCTTCATATATAGACAGACCTTCCGGCGTGCAGGTACCATAACATACTGTATAAGTAACTGACACGTCCAGTCATTACAGCTTTAGGGCTGCATGATAACACCTGCTAGATAAGCTTGATCATAGCTTATAGAATGTATATACAGCTACTAAAGAAATGGTGTAGGGGGGAAAATGACGTAGGTAAGGGTGTCATATTGGGCCATCATTGAATAGTTAAAGCGTATATGATTTGCAACCATAATATGCATGACAATAACACAATCTGCGATTAGGGGTGCAATTTGGGTTTATTGTACATACATGGAGAGTAATTATTAACAACACTGCAGAAAATAAGAGAAAGGGGGGAGAGAAGCGATGGCGTGAAAGAATGGAGAGGAGGGAAGGAAGGAAGGAAGGAAGGAAGGAAGGAAGAAGGGAGTGAAGGGAATGAAGGAAGGAAGTGAAGGAAGGGAGGAAGGAAGGAAGGAAGGAAGGAAGGAAGGAAGGAAGGAAGGAAGGAAGGAAGTGAAGGAAGGAAGCGAGGGAAGGGAGTGAGGAGATGGGAGTGAGCAAAGCCCGGAAAGTTGTGGGAGTGAGTGATGGAAAGTATGGCTCAGTCAGAGAGTGATTCCTCAGCTGACATATGTCTCAGAATGTAGGCGCCATGCCTTTTTGTCCGTAGATACATCCGTTCTGAGACTTCACGGTCAGACAGCGAGCTGCAGAATCTCTCTGTTTATAAAAGACACAGTCTAACTGTGTCTTTACCTTCTCATTTTAAGGTCACAGAGGTTGGGATTCACCGAACGCTCTGTTATTTACCCCTTTAAGATTAGAATATTACTTTAACGTGGAATATTACTTTTATCGGCATGATGCATGAATGTAGCCTTAATGGTTAAGTCGTGAGGGCTGCAATGTATCATGTCATTTATGTTGATGTTGATACATTCCTGATGCACAAATGAAGTGCTGAATAAGTACTCGCCCGCATCGCTTCTCCTGCATCATGACAACAATTGTTCCTTTGGGGCATACTGCAATCCTTAACGAGTTAAAGGGCAAACCCTTGTCACTGATAGATGACTAAAGATGTTTAAATATTCATCACGTCAGCTAGAAAGTCGAGTTAGGCATTGTTAAAATACTGCTGTGTATTCTGTAAGGATTTAGTGTACAGTTGGCTCTCCTGGGGGGTGTTACAGAAAACAACGTAAGAAATAGCGTAATATATAGTGAATTTACATTAATGTTTGTTTGTTTGTTTGTTCATTCTTTTATTTAACCTGCATTACATAGGGCCAGGCCCTGTTCTTGTAATGCAGCTCCTGTTCATATATATCAGAAGATTTTGGTCATGATACACATACAATCAATTTCCTTAAGGGATATGTTACATTTCTTTATATAAATTGTAAATATAAAAAACACTGATGATGTTAATACAGTATTATCTTCCATACTGTACAAGTACAAGGCAGTCAGACCTGAGGACCAACCGTTACCCAATCACAACATGAGAAGACTGCAACACAAGGCCCCACCTGTGAGGTATGCAGGGCACCCGCCCCCCTGCCACAACTGGGTGTTAGATGGCCCTACTCATGTGCCGCCCACACGTCCCCCCACCCACCACCAAGGAAGTGGAGCGTCCCGCCACTCACACTCCAGACGACAACAGGCAGCAACATATGAGTAGTATATACCTACACCACAGGGCAAACTGTAGCTGTGTGGGCATATATATACACTCATACATGCGGACACCCCTTGTACTGCAGCAGCTATATCAGCTGTGTATATGCGTCACTAGGTCATAGTCTAGTAACATACTTGTACACTAGCAGTTGACATATATATATATTTGTGCCTCACGTTACAAACGCCATGAATACCCTCCTGATCCTGGGAGACTCCAGGGTGCGTCACCTTGGTGAATATCTGCATCCACCCGGTAAATATAACATTGTGTGTAAAGGAGGGGCAACTATAAACAGAGCCCATGACATTCTCTGTACCCACCTACGACAACCCCACACCTATGAAGCAGTCTACTTAAGTGCAGGAATATGTAACCTCCTGTCGTATGATGACTGGGGTCAATCGTGCTATGCACCCCTTCCAAGTCCCTGCATCCTGAAACAATGGTTTAATAATGAACTGACAAGCATTTCAAAGGATGTGGCACACATCGCTCCAGGACTGCCACTGACATTTGTGCCCCTCTATGGTGTGGATCTGTCTACTATGAATGACAACTGGCCTTACTGTCACCCTGACCAGCACTTGTTTGAAATGACAGTCCCGTATATAAACTCAGCAATTTATAACTCTAACTCGCAGCGCTATCTCCCTACCCCAAAGGTAGATCCCATTGTACATGAGAGAGTATCCCGAAAACACTCATACAAGCACCACTATGAGTTATTGACGGATGGCTTACATCCGTCCACCACACTATGCTCTCTTGTAGCCAATGCCATAATGAATACTATGTAAAACTAGCATGACTCGTACACCACTGTTCATACCAATGGTTACACATTCATCATTAACATCTCCAGATTATATAACATGTAAAGGCCGCTCAATTACACACTAGTCATCATGGCATCCCTCCTATGTACACATATAATCTGATTTCTATTTCCTTGTCATTATATATAGGCCACCATATAACTGGCCTTGTCCATCTTACATCGCTATGCACCTAATGAGATGCTAGTTAATGCATATTTTTTCCCTCTGGTAGTACGTTGAGCACCTAATGAGATGCCAACCACTGCACCTCTCATTTGCATTAAATAAATCGGCAAGAAATATGTAAATGTATACCTGTAATAGTAAGCTAATGATTTCCTGTGCTACCCTTCCATTTTCTGTAATATTTCATTGTTATTCTATTCTATAAATATTACACCACATGTCATTAATAATTCGACTGCTATTACCATGACTATTCATATTACAATAGTTGCATCAGATGACACCTAATGAGATGAATCCTGACTCAGCAATTGTCTGTACTCGTGTTCCTTGCTATTTCCTAATAATATTGAATCAAAGTTGAGCACCTAATGAGATGCCAACCACTGCATAATTGCTGTATCGTTGAGAGACCTGACCTTGCATTACTGCATTAATCCATGACTAGTCTGTCTAAGCTGTATTATGTCATCGTTAGTCTGTACATACTATATTCACATGTTACTAATATATATATATATATTTATGTTTCTTTTTCTTTTTCCCCCCTTTCATTAACCATTATTAATCATTAGCATTAGTACTATTATTATTGTTGCCTCAGGTGACACCTAATGAGATGAATCCTGACCCTACAATCACTTATACTCATGTCTTCAGCTGCTACGTATTAGTAGTAATCTTGCTGCTAGAAATGCCAGCAAAATAACAATTAAGAATGAGACCAGCTCACATATAACTCGGTAGGAGTTTAGTAAGTTAGACTGATAGACCTATCAAGGTATAGATAATATAAGATAACCCATAATTGCCACACTTGATGAGTAGAGATGGCCTCTATGGCAACGGTTGATACTGTTGTTAGCTATACATTGTCCTGATGTGTTGCTGACAACCTCAACTTTAGTTATTTAGGTTGCACATGATAATTCTGTAATCAAACACACGGTAGTGCCTCACCCCAGACGATCACAATGAAAATACAAGTCGAATGCTACAAACTCGACACTCTTTGTCGCAACGCCTTCCTACAAGGCGACTCTCTCATCTCTATACTAAACCATGTACATACTTTACTAACAAATCACCATGTACTAACTTGCCTATCAAACATATTGTGTTATGTCCTTGTCTACCGGCCCATGTGTCTACGAAAATGATCACGGTCCCAAGCGACTTTGTCAACTATAAGGGTCTAAAAATCTGTCACTATAATATAAGAAGCCTACGTCTAAAATTTGATGAATTAGAAGATCTTGTAAAAATGTTTGATGTCATTTGTGTCAGTGAAAGCTGGCTGGTAGAAGGCTTCGTAGATAATAAATTGCATATACCCGGTTATACTTTCTATAGATATGATAGATTGGTTGACAAAGTCGGGGGCGGATTACTTATCTATGTATGTGACAGAATGGCCCCATACTGTACTCTAGTACCTGAGCTGCAGTGTTCAGATGCTAATATTGAAATAATGGTTCTTAACTTTAGTCAAGATAAACACCGACTGACCTCATTTATACACGTTTACAGGCCCCCCAGCGGTAGCTATGTTACCTGCGTAGATACACTAGAGGAGATCTGTAAATCGCCTCATCTAGAAGCCAGGGAGCGCTGGGTGATTGGTGATATCAATATAAACCTATTTGAGCCAGACGACTGTAAGACAAAGTACTATAATAAGGCAATGTCTGAAGTGGGTCTTACAGATATTATCTATGACATCACCAGACCAAATCCTAAGGGCCCAGGGGGCTCATGTATAGACCTCATCGCCACGGACTGCAATATTGTCCTGTATCATGGTACCTTACCACAACTGGTGAGTGACCATCTACCGGTGTATGCGGTTAGAAAAAAGCCCAAAGAGGAGTATGTATTGGTTACCACAAAGGGCAGGTCATATAAAAATTATGATTATACTGACTTTTGTGACTACCTGTACAGTATTGATTGGTGTTTGTTTGATAGCAGTGACGATGTAGATTTGATGTGGGATTATATGCTGTGCGCTATAACTGACTATTTAGATAAACATTGCCCTGTAAAAAATATTCAATTTAAAGATAGGAACAAACCTTGGATTACAAGAGACATCATTGAAACCATTCATGAACGTAACGAGTATATGTTGGAGTATTGTTCTGGTGGAATCATTAACCCAACATTATTAGAGAAGGCCCAGCAGCTACGTAGGGACATCAATTTAAAAACTAGAAATTCAGAAGCGGTATATTATAAAAATAAGCTGGAAACCCTGTCTAACAACCCGACCAAGTTCTGGAGGGAGCTTAACATCCTCCTGGGGAGAAAAGGTGCTGCAAAGCCCGAGATTATTCTCAATGATGAAAATGGTTGTGAATTGCGTGGGGCTAGTGTACCAAACTATATCAATGAGTTCTTTTCAAACATTGGGGGTGACTTGTTTGATAAAATGGGTAATTCACCACTTGTGAATACAAACAAATTTCCTGTACATACTTCTTACGAGATAACAGAGGAGACGTCAATCTCCTACTCAGAGGTCCTAAAGCTTGTAAAAGACATTGAAGTGCACAAATCAAGTGGTATAGCTGATTTGAACACGGCAGTCTTAAAAGACGCCCTGACTATTATGGCCCCCCAACTAACTCAACTAATGAATAAGTGCCTGCATGACATTAGATTCCCAAGTAAGTGGGCTTCAGCTCGGGTTGTGCCACTACCCAAAACTGGTGATTTGAAGGATGTTGGGAATTGGCGCCCTATTTCATTGCTCCCTACTCCAAGCAAAATCATGGAGCGCATTATTTATCAACGAATATATAGTCACATAGAAGCCTCAAATTTGTTTGAAAATTCCCAATATGGCTTCCGCACGTCCAGGGGTACTAATGACGCTGTATTTAAATTGGTCAATGATATATATCTAGCAAGAGATAAAAGTGAGTATATGGTGTCTTGTTTCCTGGACGTGCGGAAGGCTTTTGATAGCATCCACCATGGTGAACTTATAAAGCGTATGAGAGACTTCAAACTACCCACTATCTATAGTGATTGGCTATGCGCTTATTTAGAAAAGCGAAGTCAGGTTGTGGTATGTAATAATCATGTTTCAAGCTTACTTCCAGTAAAATACGGAGTACCCCAAGGATCTATATTGGGCCTGTTACTGTTTATATGTTTTGTAAATAATCTGCCAAAAATGCTAAAAAACTGTAAAGTAATAATGTATGCCGACGATGTTGTCTTCTATTATACAGACAAGACACTTCAAACTGCTGTTAACCGTCTACAGACGGATGCCCATTCTGTATACAAATGGTTCAGTACAAGCGGCCTGCGTATTAATACAGATAAAACTAAGATAGTCACATTTGGTATGCCTGTAAGTGATCAAACACATATCGTTAAAATACATATGGGTACGACTTGTCTAGAAGTACTCCAACAATATGAATATCTTGGTATCATTTTAGATAGCAACTTCACCCTAGAAAAGAGTGTCTGTAAAACTATAAGTTCGGCAAACTACAGAAATGTTATGTTGAGAAAGATGCGCCGTAAAATCTCAACCCAAACAGCACTATTAACATATAAGCAAACCATCCTCCCCGTAATAGAGTACTGTGGCTACCTATATAATGGTATACTAGTATCCCAGCACAAGCGCATACAAATGGTGCAAAACCGGTGTCTACGCACCTGTCTTGATGTACGTATGAAATACCATGTACTTGATCTACATTCTGATGCTAATGTATATCACTTAAGTGTCAGATATGATCTCCAACTACTCTTGTTGCTTTATAAGTATTTGTATGGATCCAGGCATGACTGTGAAACTCTAGGTCTAAAGTTCCAGATCCCTATATTGAACGGGAGGATAACCCGGTCCACTAATACTGGCCTACTGGTTTACCCTCGTTCAATCAAGTTGGGTTACAGGAACAGCCCACTCTATAGGGGCATTGATATGTGGAATAAATTAAATGCCTCATGTAGAACAGCATCCACTAGGGAAACCTTCCGCAAGAAGGCGCTTGTCAGTGTCCTAAAGGCGTTTAATGCCAGATAATGAGATAATCATGTCATTCTAATAATGGCTAAACTGCCCACCATGCCCATGTGCATTACTGTATTATTGTATACTGGCTGAAAAGTCATTCATAAGCTGTACCGGACGCTTAGAAAACTATTGGCTGAAAAAGTGCCATCTCTTGTTATGATATAATAATCATGTACTGACAGCGGTTGAAAAATCACATATAATTATGTCATACCTATCTATTTTGTTCCAATCAAATGTATAACTTGATGCATATCATGACATGTATATGTAGCATATATTGATATTGAGGCCTGAACACAAATACTTGGACTCTGTTTATATATTAGCATGTATGGTCATAGTCTATAAGATCAAAAGCCGATGCATACCAAACATAACCATGCAACAAACAGATCAACCACAACTGATCTGAGTCTATGTTGATGTAACACCATGAGAGTGTATATCAATACATAGAAATACTGTCAATGTTATGTTATCATAAGAGATGTCAAATACCATCATGAATACATGATATCAACATTCAGTCATATACCATCTCATTGAACTTGTACTGTGTTTTGAAAATCATTCTATGAAATAAACACTTTATAAACTCAAAAAATCCTTAGTTCTGCTGGCTTCTTATGTCAAGCCCAAGATGGTTATGGGTCTAACCAATATATTTACCTTGTTACATTATCAAAAAAAAGCAAAAAGATGAGAAACATTAGGTATATAAGTATAAATCTGACACTTTCGCATCAGGCATACACCCAAGTACCACAGGCTGATGTTAATGCTTAAGGGTATTTCATAACATAAGTTAATACCAACGTTTATCTAATAATTTACGTTAATGCCTTCAAATTTAGGCTGTTTAGGATTGACAATTTTCAATTGATAAATTACGCAGTCTTTTTGCATTTTTAAATATAAAAAGGTTTGAATGCATTATCAATCGAATTTTTTATAGAAAGAAATATGCACCATGCCTGGAGGTGGTGCCGATTTTTACATTAAAATTGACGTTAATTAAAGCATGATTTTTTTTTATAACACCTTTTTGAAAAAGGAACTTTTTGTAACACCCTACATACGTTGCTAAACTTACATTGTTTTTTCTGTAGCACCCCCCAGGAAATACTGTTCAACGGCAACACTGTCACAAGTGTAACGTTCCCTCACCAGATAAGTTAGTGCCTGCACTCCCGTGACTCTAGATCCGCGATTTTAAAGGGTTAATTCTAACGTAGTCTCCTCTTTGTTCCCACCTTTATGCAGTAGATCTTGAAAGCTGTTATCCTGAGAACAACTATATAGTGGCAGTTGTTGTTGTTGTTGTTAATTCGTTTACTTGCAATAACGTAGAGCCAGGCCCTGTTTGCGTTTTGCAACTCATGTGCATATCCGATAGTAAAGAGTCTGTAAAAAGTATGCAGTTGCATAGGACAAATGCTGGGGGGGGCAGGGGCCCTCAATCACTGGGGAGCCGCGGCCCTGAATACGTTTGCCCCCCACCCCCCCCCCCCCCCCCAAGTTCTCTAGACTGTAATATGATACACACGACCCTCAATCTTTACCTGTCCCGTATAGGGAAAAGTGTGAACAGAGGGGCCTGGGCCCTAATCAGAACTGAATCAAGGGGGCCCAAATTCTTCTTTTCTATATGATCCAACATATGAGCATGTATGTATCATACATTAAAGTTGGTTGGAGGGGGCCCCCCTTGGCCCCCCAAATGAAGATGAGCTTCCTATGCCTCTGCAATGCACCCCCCTTCAAGGGTTACCCCCCTGTAGTCCCCTCTCCATGATGGTGATGTTTCCATCTTCATCACGTTGATGAAGCCCCTGTACACCTTTCTACTGAAAGAACTGTCTGCGGCCTGATTTCTCTTTGCTCCCTTCGCTCATCTTGCTCTCTTCGCTCCCTTCGCTACCTTGGTGCCCTTTGCTCCCTTCGCTCCTTTGGCGCCCTTAGCTCCCTTAACTACTTTGGCACCCTACACTCACTTTGCTCCCTTCGCCTTCCTGCCTCCCTGCCTCCCTGCCTCCCTGCCTCCCTGCCTCCATTCCTTCCCTTCCTTCACTCCCCTCCCCCCATCTCCCTCCACTCCCTTTGCTCAAACACTCTCCTCTGTGTGACAGATTGTGATGTTTCTATCTTCATCACGCTCAAAAAGCCCTTGTACAGCGTTGTATTGAAGGCACTGTCCGCGGCCTGATTTAAATACTCTCTTCACTCCCTTAGTCCCCTTTGCCCCTTCACTCCCTTCCCTCCCTAAAGAGCCTGGTAGACTGGTGGCATCTGCCGCATGGCTTGTCACAGCAAAAGGTATTATTGTCAGCTTTTGCTGCAGCAAGAAGTTGCGACAAGCTGCAGCAAATCTTTACCCTGTTACGCTAGCTGCATCTGCTGCATAGGCAAGTTCTGCGTCAGATGCCGCTAGTGTAACAGGCCCTTTAGCAACATGCTATCCTTAATGGCTTACGTCATCTTCCCTGTGTGACAGATTGTGATGTTTCTATCTTCATCACGTTGATAAAGCCCCTGTACAGCTCTGTATTGAAGGTACTGTACGCGCCCTGATGTAGACGGATGCAGCCGTACCACACCTCATCTCCCTCCTCTCTGACCTCCGCCCTCTGCCGCTAAATAAAGCTGATATAGCTGCAGTAATGGCCTCAACACATCTGTACTTGTTAGGAACATAGGGATTGGCCTTGTTTAGTCACAGAGCCTGACACCATGGTTAATAATTCAGACGATCCCTGAATAATTTAATTGAGCTGAAAGTGCAATTGCAAACAAGCGTTAAGTAGATGGATACCATGTTATTGACTCTACTGTATCATGGAAACATTTAATATTACTCTATACATGATTGCCTCTATTCTCACATAAATCCATGGAAAATGTAGGCCGTCTAAAATCAAATAGAAGATATTTGAAACAGAGAAAAACATTTCTTCATTGTACAGTAGATACAATATTGCATTCAAATGTTGCAAGACCAGCAAACCATATCTATGGTTGAATGGCAGTTTGATGAAATCCAATGCAATCATATTTATGGTCTTTGCCAATGCAAATCTCATATAAATTTATATCTCCTAATAACCTAACCTTTATTTGTTATGATCATCATATTGTCTCGCAGGCCATTTCCTCGAAATTTGAAATTGAACTGGGGTCGGCCCTGGTTTTCTTGGCATGGTCAGTCTACATAAAAACCACCAATCAGAGGCTAAGGCCAAAAAAAAAGAAGGTTTGTTTCAGGTCACCCGACCGACCCTATCTAAACAGGGCCGACCCTACGTTTTTTTATGCAATTTTGAAGACATTTTTATATTTTTAAGCTTTTTTTGGGGTCTAATTTAGGTTAACAAATTTACTGAAAACAATATTCCCATTTTTATAGTTTTTAGCCGACTTTAGGGTATCTAGAGGAGGTTTTAAAACAAACAAAAAAGTAAAAAAAAGAGACAAATTCGACCTACCGACCCTAGTGTTTCTCCCCATGTTACCTGAAACAAAACTTTTTTTTAATTTGGCCTTAGAGAAGAAAGATGAGGTGGTTAGTGAGGGGAGCGGTTGTATTTGGGAGTCAATATGGCCGCTCGGCGGGCTGACAGAAGGTATCAATATTCAGTATTGGTGTCTCGGTAAAGGTCACCGCTTTGTTTTTCGGTTCTCCACAAGGCCTACTTAACGGCACCGCTCTGAATATTATTATGTTCACCTCAAAATATGCACTTAAGAGAATGGAGTTAGATATATTTGGAATTCATACCAAACTCATTGATCAGTGGGCAGTTTTACAAGCAGGATATACAATTAATTGTTGAATAAGTGTTTCTATATTAGGACTTTTAAATTGTTTATAAACAGTAAGACCAACATTTTGGTTGTATCAATTTTATACTGCTTATAAAAAGTGTTTCAAAAAGCTCACAATGCATATTCACTTGCAGCTTAAACCATGACTGCTGATATTTTCCTTATAGATTTATTGCCTTACTTCGTATTAAAATATGTGTCACAATACACAAATAAATCCCTGAAAATATAATCATACAGAGGTAAATGAAATTTCTTGCATTTGAAAGAGTACATCGTGTAAAATGTTTATACAAGAAATTGTACAAATCCTTGCTTTCTTTAATTGACAAAAACACGAACACAATCTAATGACCAGAGTTAAAACTAACGTTTTAAGCAAACTCCACTGAACTTTTTAAAATACACAGGGAGGGGAAATGGTTGTCTTGTTGACTTTAATTGTGAAGCATTCATTGGGAACCGAACACGGTCCCTCAAAGTACTATGTAGCTACAGGCCCATACATAAAGAAAGGGTGTCCTTTTCAAAATAAAATTGTGTTTATGTTGGTTTCTAACAGAATCCACATGATATCGCCTGGAGAAGATTTATTTGCAAGCAACTCATATCAGGAGATTCACTGGATAATTATTTCTAGAAATATTAGAATGCCTCAATTTGGAACGTCATCCTTTATTTATGCATTTATCTATAATAGTACTGGTGTAACAACTCGTGATACTCTGTGACACGTGTTGGCACATTTACCCGTTGATGACCTTTGTCGTCATGATGCATCCACGCAGCTGTGGCCAGTAACGTTATGAAGCAGCATATATGAATGCGTCATGCAGACCCTACATGATATCATGGTTGATACTGCATCGATGCAGTGCATCAATGCAGTATCATTAGTTTACTTTCCATCGCTGCTTTTCTGCATCATGACAACACATCTTGCGTGGGTGCAAAATACCATTCTACTATTAAAGGGTCAACATGTCTTGAATTGCACTGCCAAGCTTGTCCCCCTTGGATTGTCGATGGAGGTTGCCTTAGGGCCAGCCAGAATCATACCTACAGGGCTGTATGTGGCTCAATTGAGCAGACGCTCCTACTGTGAGTGTAAGTCAGATATGATACGCATGACTAGCTGCATGAGTGTTGTAAGCCTTGCACAATGGTAAGTATTTACGTTTGGTACCTTGGACAATTACCCTGTCCTTGGTTTATTGCACTTTTACAGCAAGTCACTTGTATCATATTTACCACGTACAGTTATCTTCCTTTTAGTCTATAGCAGTTGTATTCACTGGCTGCACATGTAGACTCCAGAATCAAATGTTTTTCTAAAGTGACATGCTCTATTGCAATTTACAATTTATGACCAATAGCAGGACCTATACATGCAATATTTGCATATACAATCCTCCAGAAAATTGTACCATATAAGCCATATAAGCCCCGAATGGAACAAATGGCCAGCAGGTGTTTTTGTGCCTGGTGTGGGTGGTGATACACATTAGTCTTGGAGTGCCTCCAAAGTCCACCCTGTGATTGGTGCATGTATCAAAGTCAGCCGGTACTAAGGCGATGCGACTACCCCCCCCCCCCCCCCCCCGGCATCACAGACAAGGACTTGTCACTCTCATCCTGTTACTCTTTCTACAGCCATCATACCAGGTCTTCTCTGTTATTCCTATTTCTCCTCCATTTTATAAACCTTAGTCCCCTTTCACTAGCTTTATCTTTGCCCCTCTTTATATGTCTGTTTTGATACATTTTTTCCCGGTTTCTCTTTAAATTTTCTTTTATCTGCAATTTGTTTTTGCATTGCAGCTCTGGCATGTATGTATCATCTACACAAATGCATATATACCATATCCGCCTGTTTTTAGCATACCTGCGCTTATATATTTCATCCTCCTCTTTACCCTTTGTTTATGCAGGACATGCCCTTATTCGAGATTCAGTTTTAGCGCTTAAGACCTTTTTTATACACTCTTCTACCCTGTGCTAAAACGGGACATTCGCTAGTTTGAGTACCTGTGCTAAAACGGGTGGATACGGTAAGTATGATATTTAGCAAACAAATCCTACCTACCAGATTACATCTATGGTGCATTTCTGTGAGATTTCCTTGATGCCAGGCACTCTCATGTTAGAGCATGCATGCCTTAGCTGAGTACCACAAAGTACAAAAGCCTTATTACATTACACTGCTCCGGAGTTGCCTAAAGTATGGACCTCTGGACTGGATGGACAGGGAATCCATTTTGGAAACCCAAATTGGCAATTGTGGTCCTGGCCTGTCCCAAGGGGGTGATAGAGGAAGGCCTTGTACCTATTTAACATTAACTACTCTATATGAACACCTGACTGTCTACTATGGCTGTCTGTTTATTTTTGAAAGTAATGATACAATTATTAACAACACCTGTTATCTGGCCATCAAATAACTATGGATGCCAGAGAAAGATTGTGGAAAATATGATAACATGATGTGGAACATGTTAACCAAGAATTCTGAAAGTTTTCATTTGAACAGTTCACAATACAATCAAAGCCTTCACCTGGATTGCTTGGTGATTAAATTGTTCTCAGTTCACATGATCCTTGCATTTTATTTTGACTTGTTTTACCTTGAAACTAACAACATCCGGAGGGAACATCAATAAGAGTAGAATGAATCATTTATAGGTTACA
Organism: Harmothoe impar; assembly: GCA_947462335.1. Lineage (NCBI taxonomy): Eukaryota > Metazoa > Annelida > Polychaeta > Phyllodocida > Polynoidae > Harmothoe > Harmothoe impar. The sequence goes on from OX381710.1 coordinate 4,450,804, forward strand.
AATTTGTATCCTGAATTGAAACAGTTACCTTGATGCAAAGTCATGTGGGACTCATTATGAGCAAACATTATGAAAAGATGTGGACTTTTATTGAGCAATAATTCAGAACAATGCACCATCATCTTTAAATCACGAGTATAGTTGAGTTGGTAGTTGTGTGCAATCCTAATTGTACATGCCATAGTTATCTGCATCATACTGTTAATTGTCAAGGTGGTCAAATTGAGATGGTGCATTCAAGACAATCAATCTACTTCAATAAACTAAGATGTAGGGTTAGCTGGAGTAGTAGTACTTGTAAGATTAGCAGTAATAACATGTTAAAGCATGAATCTTTTATCAACCATGTATATATACTGGTAACAGAAGTGGTAAGCATCAGCACTTTTTCCAACCCTGTGGTTCTACTAGCAGCAAAAGGAGAAAGGCTTCAAGAGTTGAAGGCATCTTTATCTTCCCTCCATGATTAAATTACCAGTTCTAAGCTCAAGGACTATTCAGTTACCTTCACCCACCACCAGGGTGCACTGTTTAATAGACAGGCTCATGTACAACCAGACTGAAGGTTTAGCAGATGAGAAGGCCCTTGGGATACAATGGTTAAATATGGCCACCTTCTACAACAAATGAGATCCAGGCTGGCTAGCGCTGAAATGGGTCTTTGCCTCCCTGGAGCCTGGCTAAAACTCCCTGTTCTACAGTCAGGGCGTCTTCTGGTGCTTAGAGTAGTCTTAGAAGGTCTTGGAGGGAAATGTGATATTCTGCCAACCTTACAAAGACATCTTTAGTAGGTGACACAGAAACAGGAATCCAACAGGGATAAGGGGAATAGTTTTTTCCCCAAGTGAGGAGGGTAAACGCAAATATAAAATAAGATTGACAAATCATAGAAAAGTGACCTGCAGTTTCTACCACAGGTAAAGGAAAAATCAATGATAAGGAGAATAGTTTACAAGCCAACCAAAGGGATTTGGAGGCAAATGTTGAAGAAAAAACATACATGAAAAAATCAACTGTAAGAATAGGCAGGCACAATATGCTACAGAATATCCCATAACTTGCTGACCCTAACACATTAATGAAATATAGTCAGATACTATTCGACATTTGTCCTGACGGATTGAGAATACCTTATTTATATCAGTGATCATGATTAAAGAGGTGGATGAATCTCAACCATTACTAGCCAGTAACTTTGTGGGTCGAATCTTAATTTAACAGCAATTCAAATTACCATGATTTTGTCAGGATGGAGAATCATGAAGCCTTCATTGGCCATTAATCCTGACAGAAATGATTGCAGTGTTAAAGGTTAATTAGGGTAATTTACAGACTCCTGCCTTTTCTTTATTTTTATTTTTTTGTCAATGATTGTTTCAATGGAGGAAATTCGAATCATTTCATAGTGTAACTGGGAATGACTAAGCGCACGAGGTACATGTATCTGCATCATCTTCTGTATGACCTGTAAGTAATTATTGGTAATACACTGATTAATTGATTTGGTCCTTTATTTATTAATGAGTTCCATATTGTTGAAGCACTTAGAGGAGATTGTCCAAGGTCATCTTTAGAACAAGTTCAAATTTTACAATTAGAGTTTTGGAAGATCCACTTCATGTGATTTTCTTTGACACACAAATTATGCTCATGGTTTTTAATATTTCAATATAAAGCTTATAATGTTAGCAAATAAGTTATCCTGTAAAGTAAATTGACATAATTTAATCAGGTTAGCCAAAACAAATGCAAAAACTATTGATAAAGCTATTCTTTATACAGAAAATGAATGGTTCTCACGCCTATACTCTACCAGGAAAACACAGGAGAAAGATCACTTGTCCCGCTAGTAGGACGGTTTCTAATTTATCACCCTACACCCTCTGTGCCGTTGCTATAACAACCTAACACTTGCCTGGCTCCGTTGCCTTGTTGTTCCGCTTTCCGATAAAACCACCAGGACAGTGGCCTAGTCCGATGATTAAGGCTCAAAAATAGATTTTGATAAGAATGAACCAGAATATTCAATATGGCCATACTTCATGTTCTACCTAATTTATTAAACAATACTCTCCTTAATTCAGCTTAAATATAGGTTTTATGCTCAATTCAAGACTTTGGAATGCATGCTATAAGTCCACCCATTGAAAAATACACTGTGAAAGGCTTTACTTGTGTCCATGGGTCCCTCTTAATTGCCTCTTATTGCCCATCAATGATATTTCATTGTGCCCCATCCTCCAAATATGATATTATAATGACGTTTCGAACACATTTAAGTAGAATTTAAAATATGGAAGAAATCAGACCATGCCACTCTAACACTTGCCTGCCTCCTTGGCCGTATTGTTCCACTTTCCGGTAAAACCATTAGCACATTATCTTGCCAAACACACCCAGCTTCATGACACAATACAATTAACCTGTTTACTTTGAATGATATTGGTAGGTCTTTAAAACCAGGTATTGGCTAAAGGCTTTCCAGGACTGTTATTTCAACAGGCTAATAACTTAACAACCCGTCTAATATAATACTTTCAGATTAACATTTTGTGAAATGTTATGATGTATAATATGTGATAGTGTGTCATTTATTGTCATACGTTGTCAACTTAACGCACGTGGATGGAGTCAGATTGTTGCCATACGTAATTGTTGAAATACATATCGAGGGTCGATAACCAAAAGGTCTTATATAGCATTTTTGCTGATTTTCATATTTCATATTGACTAGAATCTCCTTTCAATTCCGCATCATCTCATGTTTTCTGCTAAGCTATACGATAGTTTATTATAATTTTATAGTGTGTGAAAAAAAGTAGTATCTCAAATGCCTTCCATTCTAGTTGGAGCCAATATGATGTATCTTCAGATGGGACCTATTGGTCTTATGTTTACAAGTTAATTAATTTCTTATAATATGTACCAGTATGTCCTATCTTGTAATAAGATGTTTTGGCACTATGGCACTATCACTGATGAACAAATTTCATTGAGGCAAAAAGGTCCTATCTTGCAATAAGATGTTTTGGTACTATGGCATTAGCTATTAAGAACCAATTTCATTGAGGCAAAAGGTCCTATCTTGTAATAAGATATTTTGGTACTAAGATATTAGCTATTAAGAAGAAATTTGATTGAGGCAAAAGGTCTTATCTCAAGATAAGTCCTGTGGGCTATGTATTTCCCGGTATATATTTATAGACCAAGAAGAACTATCTCAAGATAGGTCCAATGGACTAGTCACATTCTGGTATACATTTCTGATTCAAATGGTCATATCTTGAGATAGACCCCAAGGGATGAGCATTGTCTCAATATACATGACTAATCCAAAAGGTTGTATCTCAGAATTCTTACTTCTATTTTTATTCTTGATGTTGTCATTAACCCTTTGTGGCCTAGCATAAGCTACAGTTGATGCCATGGCTGGCTAAGAATCAATTATAGTTCATGCCATGGCTGACTAAGCATTAGCTATGGTGAGCAAAGGCTTAACCCAGGGAATGTTCCTGTAAAAATGCACAGCCCCTACAGCTACTCGGTAATATACCAGCAAAATGGCTTGAAAAGCTCTTACTAGTGGCTTATACCTCTTGATATGAGGGACAAGGGATTCCCAGAAGGATGCCCTAGGAAGCCAATACAAGGAGCTGAAGAAACACAGAGGAGTTGCACGGACCATCTACACCCCCAAATACTCCTAGGTAGCTTGGGTAAGCCTATAGTAGAGGCAAATTACAACCAGAAGCCCAAGGACCTCCAGAATGGTAAGAGTCCATATGAGGGACAAGAAGTTACTAGAAAGGTAAAAGAAGCCCGTGAGCGGGGCCCAAGACTGAAGGATAGGAATAAAGCCTATAATTATGGGCCTAAGATCCAAAGAATGATTAGACAAGTCCATATGAGGTACCAAAATCCACTAGAAAGGTTGAATAAGCTCATATAAGGGGCCCCAAGTACCAATAGAATGATTAGACATGAGAGACCAAAGGCCAATAGAAAGGCTGAACAAGTCTGTGTAAGCGGCAAGAGATCCACTTAATGGAATTAAAGAGCCATCCGTGGGCCAGAATACTTACAGAATAATTTGACAAGCCTATATGAGAGTCCAAATGCCACTAGAAAAGCTAATCTAGCCCAAATAAGAGGCCTCAGGCCCACATAAAGGTTATACAAGCCTATATGAGAGACCAAAGACCACTAAAATGGTTTTGAAAAGCCATATGAGGGTTAAATACCCCCAGTATGTTTACCAAAGAAGGACCAAAGATGCCCAGAATGATTAGACAGGTCCATATGAGGTACCAGAGGTCACTAGAAAGGTTGATTAAGCCCATATAAGGGACCCGAGACCTACAGAGAGGAGTTAACTGCCTATAGGAAGGGCTAAATGTGTACAGAAAGGTAAGACAAGACCATATGAGGTGCCAAAGACCACTAAAAGTGATTTACAAGTCCATATGAGGTACTAAAGGCCACTAGAAAGGTTGAATAAGGGAGTGTTCATTTTTTAACAACAGGGGGGGGGTGGTGAGTTTTCGTTTTGACACGTAAGTTATTTTGCGCCCCCCCCTCGGCAAGGGCCAAATTAAAATCCGCCCCCCCCCTCAGGAGGGGCTGAGTTATTTTGCGCCCCCCCCCCTTTCAATTTTTCTGCATCAATTTGTGCTGTTTCGTGTCAGAGCTACCTAGAAATGAATCTATATTTCATATATAGGATATAGTCAAAGACCAAGGAGGATAAGCGTATAGCGTAAGACGGGGCTCTGCGCGACGTTCCCATTGGTTTAGCATTGTGACTGGGTTCTCGGGGCTACTTTTGAGGCCCAGGGCGCCAGTGTGCCGTGAGGGTGTAGGCGAGCGGCCCTCCCATAGGCCTCAGTGCTGAAACATGCGCTATTCAGAAGCTATTTAAAAATAATAATCGTGGGAATTAGAAAATAATTTGACCATGACTGGATAGATAAAGACTTGGATTTGCTTATTCTTAAGATTTAATTTCACCAGAGTGGATTATATAGCCAGGGGAACCTCCGGTAGATCATGAAACTTTGACAATTTGAGCTATTTTCAGCGGAAATCCCGGAACTCGGCGAGGGGAGGACCCATGTCAATCCTATCAAAATCATCATTTCTAATCCATTCCCGACTTCCATATTGTAGCATGCTATCAAGAATTACCTATTAATGACTCGTATATAGTTTAATTTGCTGTGGTTAGCCCAGTTTAGCCGTACTGACAGTGGAAAGTGAAGTGAGGAGGATGCGCCTACAACCCTTCGCGTAGCCATGCGTAGACTTCACGGGAGGCACAATGGGGGGCAAAATATCCAACGTACCTGTTGAATCGCCAATTCTCATGGCTACATTTCAACCTTTTGGCAAAAAATTTCTAAAGAATCGCAAACTATAGGTCCATATCTATCTAACAGTGGTAGGATCATTTCAGAATTCGAAGGATTACTATTTTAAAATAGCCTCTGAAAACGGGCCCTTTAGCACTACGGCCTATGGGAGCTCGCGTTCTACACCCTGGTGCAAGCTGGCCTGTCTCGCATATGTAACGCGCTTTCGGCGGGTCAATCTCTCGTTACCAATAATCGCTAACTGCGCTCTCTCATACTAGTTATTATTGCTCTCTGATATAGTTACAATTCCTATCCAGTCTTGTGTCTTACAGATTGAGAGTGGATACATTTTATCCTCTTGTAAACAGATCAAATAGTAGCCGCTGGCCAAGGATCGCCGGTCCGTCATCGGCTTGAAACCAGGACCTAACCCTGCTGAGTTTTGTACGCAAATGACGTCGTGGGTTCAGTGCGGCTTTAAGACAGACTTATTTTAGGATATATTTTCCCGAACTAGGTGGTCGTCTTAAAGGCCTGGCTTTCTAATGGGTTTAAAGAGAAAACCTTTTACAGTTCTTTCTCATACAAGGGGGTCGTCTTAAAGGTGAGGTTGTCTTAAGGGAGGGTTTTATGGTAAATATCTTTACAGAAATGGCCATTAAATACACACATTGCAAGTTTTAATTTTGATCTATGGATTCATCAGATTTAAGTGAATATTACTATATTAGGGACACAGTATCTACCCGGCTGCCAGGAAATCATAATCATACTCAGAGTGCAGTGCCTCAGAAGGGGGTCAGAGGGCATATCCGTCTCCTAGCTGAATCAGAATCTAGAAGTCAAATGGTGTATTCATGTGCATTTTTGAAAGCTTTATAGGAATAGCTGGTTGAATCCTGGCTGGATTGTACACCCACAAGTTGAGAATTCTGAATAACTATAATGTTACTCAATACAATCTATTACTGTTCAGTATTATGTTCCATAAATGCCAACATTACAGGTCAATCATTCCTTGTAGGTATTGCTCTCAAGGTCAAATTTAAAAATGAATGGCCTTGATCTAAACCGGTGGCCTGGTCAACCAACAAGGTAGTTTAGTCCTAGTTTGAAACGAACAGTTGGTAACAACCTATCTCGTATGATGAAGCACCCTGAGTAGATTTCATGATCCTTATTTTGGTTTCTATTGTTGTTTTTTGGAATAGGTTCATGTACTGAACTATAGGAGTATGATGCAAACCACACTAACATTTCATCCAACATTTATTAGGCGCACAACAGTTCCCTTTTTTTAAATGGATAATATGTTCGATTCTAGTTGGAACTACTACAAAAAAAAATTCTATTTTAGATGAGTAAATTGTTCCTCTACCTGCCAATCAAAGGGTGCATTGATAAGACGATTTTGTTGATGGGAATTCCGTAAATTTTGGAATATCAATTTGGGGGATATCAATGGCATCCTTACTGAGTAGTAAATTCACAATTTCCTGAAGAGGCCAATATAGTGATGTTAAAGTATGTTACCTTTAGTACTGCAAGAAAAGGGCCGCAGTCAAACCAAGTGGGTTTGGTGCCATATCCAATAAAGTAAATTCTGAAGGTCTAGACTTGAAAGGGTGCATTCTGATTGATTTTGGCAGGGGTTTAGGGGTCTGTAGTTGCTGGGTTTTCGAGCCCCCATAGAGCAGGGCCAGACCCATATTGTCATCTATAGGCTGGGACAATTGTAAAAACTAGGTTCTTGTATAAGCATGAGGGTAACAGCCCGCCAAAATGAAGAGCCCCCCTGGTGCTTTATCGCGATAATATGGAAGTCCAATCTGCAGAAATCTTTGGCTAAGGCTTTGGAATATGTTGAAACTTGAAATAGTGAAATTTGGCACACAATATATTAAGCTCAGACCAGTATTCATCCTCTGTTGATGGTGCTGGAAATTCATTTTTTAAAAGGAAAGATTTTAGAAGGGCTAGACTTGAAATAGGGCGATCTAGTGTAGTCCTATTTTGGTAAACATGACTGTATAAAGGCTCAGATCTGGATTCCTCCTCAGTCAATGGCACTGGGACATAATTATTTTCAAGGGCTAAGTATTGAAGGTCTAGGCTTCAGTGTATTCAGCCCCTTTCTTTTTGAATGTGGAAAATTTTGAACATCCAGACTTGAAACCGTGCTATTTGGCACAGAATATATTAAGGCTCGGATTTAGATTCATCCTCATTTTATACATTTGAACAACAAGTGAGGAAACAGTTTCATCTTCTGTAATTCTGGATAGCTTAGGATTGCACTGCAGATGTTTAAACTATTTAAATAACGAATAATTTGCATCAGCCTTCATCTTTGGGACTGGGATCAAGGCTGCAGGGGCGGCGGAAGGTGGATAAAGTTGGGAGGGCCCAGGTCCCAAAACCTAATGGGTGTTTAGTAACAAATAGGAGTCTATTTAAGAATTTCCCCTTCAAATTGGTGCATAAAGAGTGGTTTGAATAATCGTTAGAGATTTTTGAGAATTTACACTTAATTCGATGTGTTCTTATGGAGTTTGAGCTTGCCATTTGATAAAATTTTAGGAATTTTATCCTGAGATTAGTGTTTTCTTGGGGTTTCTGAGTTTGTTTCCCAAAAAGTTGGGGGCTGGGATATGAAGGAACACATTTTTTTTCTGGAAATTTTGAAGGTCTAGAATTAAAATGGTGCAATCTACTGTCTGTTTTCACACATAGCTGGTGCCCAGCCTGGGCTGCCCAACCATGTCCCTTTTTGGTTCAAACTCCACAGACATGATTTTCTTTTGTAGTCTGGTCTGATATATCAGCCGAAACCATCAACCGGTAGACTGGCCTGTTGAAACACATATTACTGGCAAATGCAGGACTACAGTGCACACTCTTTCCCCTCCCCCCAAGTGAAAATTTTTAAAATTCACAAAGTAAAATTGTCAGATTTAACGGGTGCGACACAAAGTGTCGCAAGAAAATTTTATGATTTTAAAAGTAATTTGCTGCATTTTATGGCATTTCTAAAAAGTGAAGAGTTTAAGTATTCAGCGTCACGTCACAACAAATCACGCCCCCTCCAAAGGTGTGGAGTTATTTTACGCCCCCCCCCTCAAGAGGGTCAAGTTATTTTCCGCCCCCCCCCCTCGGAAGGGGTCAAGTTATTTTACGCCCCCCCCCCTAAACTCACCACCCCCCCCCTGTTGTTAAAAAATGAACACTCCCTAAGCCCATATAAGGGGCCAGAGACCCTCAGAGAGGAGTTCAAAGTTTATATGAGGTGCCAAAGACCACTAGAAAAGCTAAATACGCCCATGTAAGAGGCCCAAGGTCCACATAATGCTTTAAAGAAGCCATTTGTGGGGCCAAATACTGACAAAATGATTTGGTAAGCTAATATGAGGGTCCCAGTGCCATTAGAAAGGCTATACAAGTCCATGTAAGGGATCCAAGATTCACTTAATGGGGTTTAAGATGCATTTGTGGGCCCAAGTACTGACAGAATGAGTTGACAAGGCTATATCAGGGTTCAAATGCCACTAGACAGGCTAAACTAGCCCAAACAAGAGGGCTAAAACCTACTTAAAGGATACAAAAGCCTATATGAGGGACCAAAGACCACTAGAATGGTTTTGAAAGTCCATATGAGGGACCCAAGACCCCCAGAATGTTTAGACAAGTCCATATGAGGTACCAAAGGCTGTTTAAAAGGTTGAATGAGCCCATATAAGGGAGCAGAGAACCTCAGAGAGGAATTACTAGCTTATAACATAGAAAAGCCCATATGACCACTAAAAATGTTTGATTAGCCGATATGAGGGATCAAATACCAACAGAATGATTAGACAAACCAATATGAGAGACCAAAGACCACTAAAAGAGATAAACAAGCCCATGTAAGGGGCCCAATGTCCACTTAATGCTTTTTAGGAGCCATTAATGGGGCCAAATACTGACAAAATGATTGGATAAGCCCATATTAGTGTCCAAATGTCAATAGAAAGGCCAAACAAGCCCATGTAGGGGGCCAACGACCCTCAGAGAGGAGTAACAACCTTATATGAAGGGCCAACAATCCACAGAAAGGTGAGAAAAGCCCATATGAGGTGCCAAAGACCACTTAAAGTGTTTAACAAGCCAATATGAGAGACCAAATACTAACAGAATGATTACACAAACCTATATTAGAGACCGAAGGCCATTAGAAAAGCTGGACAAGCCTATGTATGGGGTCCAAGATCTGCTTAATGCTTTTCATGAGCCATTTGTGGGGCCAAATACTGACAGACTGATTTGATAAACCCATATAAGGGTCCAAATGCCACTAGAAATACTAAATAACCCATGTATGGGGCAAAAGACCCACAGAGAGGCTTAAATAAGAGGCCTAAGACCCACATAAGGGTTATACAAGCCTATATGAGGAGCCAAAGATCAACAGAAGGGTTAGAAAAACCCATATGAGGTGCCAAAGACCATTAAAAGTGTTTTACAAGCCCATATGAGGGAACAAATACACACAGAATGATTAGGCAATTACATATGAGAGACCAAGGGATGCCAGAAAGGCTAAACTGGCTTAAATAAGAGACCTAAGACCCACATAAATATTATACAAGCCTATAGGAGGGACCAAAGATGCGCAAAATGTTTAAACAGGTCTATATGAGGTACCAGAGACCACTAGAAAGGTTGAATCAGCCCTTATAAGGGACCCCAGACCTACAGAGAGGGGTTACCTGCCTATAGGAAGGGCTAAATGTGTACAGAAAGGTAATACAATACCATATGAGGTGCCAAAGACCGCTAAAAGTGATTTACAAGCCCATACGAGGGACTTAATACCCACAGAATGATGAGACAATCTGATATGAGAGACAGGAGGCCACTAGAAAAGCTAAACAAGCCAATGTAGGAGGCCCAAGATCTACTTGATGGATTTTAAGAGCCATTTGTGGGGCCAAATACTGACAGAATGATTTGACAAGCCTATATGAGCGTCAAAATGCCACTAGAAAGGCTAAACTAGCCCAAATAAGAGGTTGAAGACCCACATACAGGTTATACAACCCTATATTAGGGACCAAAGACCACTAAACAGGTTTTGAAAGGCGATATGAGAGACCAAAGACCCCCAGAGTGTTTAGACAACTCCACATGAGGTAGCAAAGGCAACTAAAATGGTTGAATAAGCCCATATAAGGGACCCCAGACCCTCAACCATGAGTTACAAGCCTATATGAAGGGCCAAATATCCACAGAAAGATTAGAACAGCCTATATGAGGTGCCAAAGACCACTAAAAGTGTTTTACAAGGCCATATGAGGGACCAAATACCCATGGAATGATTAGGTAATTACATATGAGAGACCAAAGGTCATCGAAAAGGTGAAACAAGCCCAAACAAGGGCCCTTAGAACCAAATAGTGATTGTACAAGCCAAAATTTGAGACTATCTTGCAACCCTCAGGCTAGATAGTCTCAAAACTGCGAGATAGTCTCAAAATACTATAGTTTTGTTAATATCTTGCAACCCTCAGGCCAGATAGTCTCAAAATCGTGAGATAGTCCCAAAAGCATGACAGATAGTCTCAAAACTGCGAGATGATAACATTTTGAGACTATCTTGCAACCCTCAGGCTAGATAGTCTCAAAATACAATAGTTTTGTTAGTATCTTGCAACCCTCAGGCTAGATAGTCTCAAAATACTATAGTTTTGTTAGTATCTCGCAACCATTAGGCTATATAGTCTCAAAAACTATAAAATAGCCTCAAAATACCAGAGCTTTGTTAGTATCTCACAACCTTCAGGCTAGATAGTCTCAAAATTGTGAGATTATCTCAAAAGCCAGACGGATAGTCTTACAACTGCGAGATCTTGCAACCCTCAGGCTAGATAGTCTCAAAACTATAGTATTTGGAGACTTTCTCACAGTTTTGAGACTATCTTGCAATTTTGAGACTCTTGCAATTTTGAGACTATCTAGCCTGAGAGTTGCGAGATACTAACAAAACTATAGTATTTTGAGACTATCTTGCAATTTTGAGACTATCTAGCCTGAGGGTAGCAAGATACTAACAAAACCATAGTATTTTGAGACTATCTTGCAATTTTGAGACTATCTAGCCTGAGGGTTGCAAGATACTAACAAAACCATAGTATTTTGAGACTATCTTGCAATTTTGAGACTATCTCGCCTAACAAGGGATCAAAGATGGTTTGGAAAGGCCAAACGAAGGACCAAAGACGCCCAGAATGTATAAACAGGCTCCTATGAGGGACTAAAGGACACTAGAAAGGGTAAATAAACCCATTAAAGGGGCTGAAGACCCACATGAAGGTTTTATGTGCCTATTTAAGGACCAAAGATACACAGGTAGGTTAAAAAAAAGACCATACAAGGTGCAAAAGACTATTGAAAGAGGTTTACAAGGCTATATGAGGGACCAAATACCTCATGAATGGTTACACAAGCCCCTATGAAGGACCACTGGCCACTAGAATGATCAGCCAATCCAATACGAGGAACCAAGGACACCCTTAAATGATTACACAAGCCCAATAGAGGGAGCAAGGGCCAATAGAAAGATTTAAGAAGCCCATACAAGGGGTCCAAGACCCACTTTTACAAACCACTATATTGGGATAAATACTCACAGAATGGTTAGACAACCCATTGAGGGACAAAAGATCATTTGAAAATACGGAAATCCCAAAATACTTTCAACAAGCCTGAATCAGAGGCCAGAAATCTGCAGAAGGGTTGGTATATGTCCTATATGAGGCAAAAGACTCCCAATCTCTTGCCAAGCCAATTTGAGAATGACAAATCTCTAGAAGGGTTGCTGTATAAGCAACAAAGGACACCCTTTTGCGGGTCCAGAGACCACCAGAAGGTTCATTATCACATGTATCTCCCATTTCAAACCAGAGGCTTCATTTATGGGCTCACCCGGTTATTGTGGAGGTATTTGCTCCCTTCTACGTCCTTATTTTGGCTCTTTATCCAGCTGCATGTACCAACCAGATCTATCATGAGGTGTTTTGACTTCATATTGGCTTGCCTCACCCTTTTTGGGTTGTTTGGACATGAAGGCACAATGAGTTCTTCTGGGACATATCATATTGGCTTGTATGGCTGCAACCAACCTTTTCGCAGTCTTTGTCATAGTCCTTCTTGGGGTTGTCAAACAGCTCTGATGGTCATTCAGTACTTGTATGGAGAGGCCCAAATAATTGCCCCTTTTATAAAGGCACCTATCCCCCAAGGGGCCTTTGAACCCTTCTATACTGTTAGTTAACTCTTTTAGTGGTCTTGCGTGGGCTTACACAAGCTGACTGAAAGGCTTACATAGCCTCACCGTACCCATCTTGGGTAAGATGAAACATTGAACAGACCCATAGCAGGATCGAGAAAGGTTTTGGTGCCCTTGTAAGAGCTAATCCAAACTTTTTGGGGGTCTTTAATCTCTCAAATTGGCTCACCCTCTTCTTAGTACGGCTTAACAGATTCTTGTAGTTATGGTCAAGAGAGGACACAACATTCCTCGTTCCTACTGTAGAAGCGCTTCAGCCAATCCTTCTGACTTGAGTCTTTGGATGCTCATTCAACCTTTCTGCCGGCCTAAATGCTTGCCTAAGCCTTCTGCTATCTTATATGGCCTTATGCTCTTGATGTAGTTACCGCTTCTGGGGATGTCTGGCTTTCTGGGGATTTTTGACTCAACCACCCCTTTTGGTGGTCTCTGTCCACCTGTATAGGCTACCCAACCCTCTAGAGTTTTTGAAACCTTATAAGACCTTTGCAAAACTCACTGGGGACCCTCATACGTCATCATCTAGTCTGTTCAAAATTCTGCCATTGTGTGTTTGCCATAACCTTTCTGGACATTTGGCATCTTGAATGGGCTCACTTGGCCATTTTGTTTTTTTCCCTCTTTTAGGGTAAAGTGTCCATGAGTCTGCCACTTGGCCCTGTGTTTCACCTGTGAGGTGTCCATGGCTGGTATGATGTTCTTTGGTAGGAAATGTGTATATTTTAGATTGCTATGTTAACATGAAAAACAAAATGAAATTTTAAAAATCAAAACGTATCAAATCTGTCAGCATCAGTACCATGACTCAACCACTTTGGTACCTTGAGTCAATCACCTTGGCATAATGGCACACCCCATTCAGCCGGTTACTAGAATGCATAATCACGCGTAAAATCTTAAAAATTTTATTTTGTTTTTCATGTTAACATAGCAATCTAAAATATACACATTTCCTACCAAAGAACATCATACCAGCCATGGACACCTGTAGTCATTGAGCAGAAAGCCCTAATTTGGGGGATTGGCTTGGAATCCACCCACCATTGGTTGAAAAGGTGATACATGGTAGATTAATCATCTGCTAGAGGGAGGAAGAATTAAATCCCCAATATTCTTAAGTAGCAGTAAGCTGAATCTCCCTCTATTCTGCCAGGGAAAATATGATAAATACCAATTCAACAGCTTTTTATAGCTGGAACGTGCCACTTAGAAGAGGGCAAAGTGGTTGACTCAAGGTACATGGCCTACTCAAGAGCATCTTTCCCTATCTGATCTCAAACCCTCTTTCTTGGTATTCTAGATTTTCAGACCCATCAAGGTTCATACACCCTTTGTTTGTGCAGTTCAATCCTCATTCATAGGCATGACCCTCTCCCCTCCAAGTTGGGATTATCATCCCACTTTCTGAGCTCTTGGCCCCTTTTAGCAATCAGTATGGGGACTCTCATCTATCATTCTAGTCTCCAACTCTTTGTGTATGGTCTGCAACTGCGATGTTCATTCCACCTCGTACCTGTATACCCTCTGCCAACCTTTGCAGGGATCCATAGTACTCCCAGGGTCCTCTCACCTCTTATTGGGGTCTTGGTCTTTAATAAAACAGTTCTCTCTGACTAGTTTTACACTATTTTGATCAGGAACTGGTGTTTGTTTTTGTGAAACAGTTTCCAAATGTACCGTCCTTATGATACAAATGTTAAAAGATGGAATGTCTAGTGTGTCAGGAATATAGGGAATCTTTTTTCATTGAAAAACATAATATACAGCTTTCTGGCAAGATAACTTGGACATTCTTTTGGAAAAAGTTTAGAACCAATAGGTTGTATGGCAAGATAGAGCTGTTTGACAGGATAAATGCCTAGTAATGTATGCCATTTGCCTGTAACCAAAAGGTGCTATGTCCAGATAGAGCCTTTTACCAGGAACAGTGTCAAGCATTTTTTGACACATGTATGAAGCCAAAAGATCCTATATCAATATATGACCTTTTGGCACAAAAGGGACCAAGCATTTCATGCAATGTGTTTGAAAGCAAAAGGCCCTATGTCAAGATAGAGCCTTTTGGCAGGAAAGGTGTCCAGCATTTCGTGCTAGGGTCTAAGGCCAAAAGGTCCTATATCAAGATAAGACCTCTTGTTAGTGAAATAATGAGCTATTATGTAAGATATTGTATGAACCAAAATGGTGTATTTTAAGATGAGATGTTTTGGCACTAGGAGAATTCTTCATTATGACACATAAATCAGTGCCAAATGGTTCTATATTAAACATTCTGTTATTTGAGACCAACCGCTGTTTATTCTTGGACAGGATTCTTTCAGATATCCACCTGCCTAACAAAAAACAATATTGAGATAGTTTCCCTTGAAAAGAAAGGCTAATCTTAAAATAAAAAAGTTTTTCTTGATTTACTCAGAATAACTAAAAAGTGAGATAAGACCTTTTGGTTATTAGCCCTCGATATGTCAAAATCTTTAAAAACAACAACTAATTTATGGGTAAATTGCACCGTTTAAAACTGAGGCAAAGGTGCCAGCAAAATAGCCCTGATCTGGAAGCTGGCTATTAGGAAATTAAGTAAAACCAAAACAATCCATTCGATTATAACAAACCTTTAGGATACAAACTGAGAAATCCCCCTAAAGTCGCACCCAAGACAATACAACATAAAAGCAGCATACAGAGCAAAGCAGAATGCCAAGCAGGTGTTTTTGCGGCTGGTGTGGGCGATGACAGGTTAGCAGGGCTGCAGGCCGGGCACAGAAGCACTTCCAAGGGAGCACATAACTATGCTTCATGGTATCACTTGGCCGGAGAAAAGAAAGGTGTGCTTCAGGTTCAGCTTCAAAAAAAATTTGGGTTGGCCCCATAGGCTAGGGCAACTTGAAACACCATCTATTATTTTTGAAACCTGCCCTTGCGTGTGTCTGTTCCTCATTTTGATATTGCCCTGGGCAGAGCACCTATATCCATGACACCAGCCTCTGTGTGCTACACTAATGTGGGTTTAATGAGCAACTGTTTGAACTTTTCTATTCCTGTTTCATAATTATTTTAACATTGCAGATGCTTTTGTAGTTATCACTTAACCTTCTATCATCAAATTCTTGATATGATGACCTTCCCTTTGAGGGCAGCATACAGATTGAATTAGATATGTCCTTTGTCAGTATGATGCATGAATATGTACAGCTGCTTAGAGCAGTATAATTTGCATGCATTCATGTTGCTAAAATGAGACACTCCCTTCTCAGGATAATAATACCTCGGTCATATTTGCAGGGTAGTGCTATATATGCAAATTTACTGTGTAGAAATTCTTGTCAAAGGAAATATACAAAGAGGGACCCTTTTCATATGGTCTCATCAATAGGAGTCACTGATGCAACCTGACCGACCTCTGTTTGTAGAACACACTGTGATGTTGGATTAGGACACTGCTAATATGGTAATGCTTCATGCCCTTGGTCCTCATGATGCATGAATGCAGCCCTCGTGAGTAACTCGCCAGTGCTGTATTCAAGCATCATGCCGACCTAATGAAGTTGAGACACTCCCTAAGCGTCAGCATGATGCACCAATGCACCACAGGCGAGTTACTTGCCAGGGCTGCATTGGTGCATCATGACAACACATGTCATCTATTAGCGATAACCATCCTTAAAAGGTTAACGAACATCTTACAGATGCTTTTAAAAGACTAATAACTAAGCTGATAATGTCAATCTGAATATTTCATAGATATTGCCCCCTTGGCCTTGGGTCATCTCCCTCAGAGGGTTCAGTCTGCTTGAAGTCTTGGATGACTGTATTGACCTTGGGTTTTAAAACCAACATCTGCCCTTTGAGTGAAGGACAGTTGTTTAACCCTGTAAGGAAGGCATGTCACTAAAAGTTAGGGCAATCCTTTAGGTGAGTGTGAACCATGTAGGTTTGGCATGATGCTTGAATGCAGCACTGGCACTAAGTTAGTCGAAAGGCATCAGCAGTTTTGTCCAACTGTGCTTCCATGAGCAGTAAAGGAGGAAGCCATCAGGAGTTGAAGGGATCTTTATCTTCACTTCATGATTAAATTACCAGTTCTAGGCCTAAGGACTATTCCCTTACCGTCACCCACTGCCTGAGTGCACTGTCTAATAGGCAGGGCTATTTCTTACCAGACTAGAAGTGACGCAGATGAGAAAGCCCTTGGGAGGTGCTGGTTAAATATGGTTGTTTCCAAGACAAATGAGAAGGAAGCTGCGTATCTCAGTAGGCCCAGAGCGCCACCACTGAAATTGGTCTCTGCCCCCTAGGAGCCCTGCAACAACTGAGAGGTCCTCTCCACTGCTGCTTGGTACAGTCTAGTCAAAGCCACACGAAATGTAAGGTTTCAAGAATTAGGGAATTGATTCTAGTGAGGATTAACTTCTTGAGTTTTAGTCATGAGAGATGAAAACATACCATATGATTATATGTATAATGATTGTCTACTATTATAGTGAATTGGACACCAATATGAAATACTACAATACTTAACATCATGCTTATTGGGTATGGTACAAAGCATGGAAAGCTTACTGCCTGGAATAATTTAATGCATATATGTAGTATCTACAAATGAACTTGGACTTGGTCATGAAACAGTCAAACCATTTTTAAATATGGTAAGTTTGATCCCAAATTTACCAAAACCTTTAAATTTGAATTTGGAAATATTGAGTAAAACGTCTCATGATAGAAGAGTGCTTCAGAATGTGTAATTCATTGCTGACTGTCAACTTTAAGTGATTGCATTCATCATATGACATACTGCATACAATTCATCAATTGAAATCTCACATTAATCCTGGCCGAGCGAGCTTGATTGGACACCTATTTAACGCAGTAACCATGGCTAAAGATGTGGATGAATTGCTGCAGTCATTATCCAGTTACATTGCGGCTGCAGGTTTAATTTAAAAGGTGATTCAAATCACCATAATTAGGTCCGGACAGAGACTCAAGAAGCCATTTCTGGTCAGCAACACTTTAAGAAATGGCTGTGGTGCTGATGACTAATTAGAGTTATTGACATTTTCCATTTTTTGCTTTTTTTTTATCACTTATCACTGCAATGGAAGAAATGGTAATTATTTCATACAAAACTGGAAATTACTAAGTGAAAGAGATAGATATTATGTCTTTTTGATCTATGATGGCTTTTGATAATTTATACTAATCTAAGAAAAAGGTAAACTTGCTCTCTCAGGCTAAATGTTATCTAAGCACTTTCCAAAGAGTATCCAGGTTTTCCTGTCAGATTTGTTCTGCAGGTGTTTTCTCTTGTCACACAAGTATAACTTACTGTTTTTAATCATATTCATTCACGTTAGGAAATCATTAATTAGTATTCAATGTATCTGGTATTATTGGGCCAGAAGAATAAGAGCAAACCCGATCAGTGTAGGTCATTATCCGGAACAATTTTCAGTCTACACTCTAACTAACTAGCATAAGGATGGGTAGTCCCCCCCCCTCCCCTAGTAGGACAGGTTTCTAATTTATCACCCTACACCCTGTGTGCCGTCACTATAACAACTAACCTAATCAGCCTGCTTGACCTTCTCGTGCTACTGTCCTTTCAACCTGCTGGCACGCTTATGCATGGTGCTCATATTCCCTTGGCAGAGCTGATATTCAGACTCCACAAGGCACAATGCATTTTAATCTTATTCTTAAGATAAATAACTATAAAAGGATAAGTATAATCATTCAAAACTGAAGCAATTGTTCCTATAAAATGGCTTTGATCTGGATGCTTTCTCTTAAGAAGTTTAGATTTCCGAAACAATGATCTTAATTATAATCAACCTTTAGGACCTAAACACCCCTCTAAAATCGCACCCAAGATACAACATAAAAGCAGCATACAGAACAAAGCAGAATCCCCAGCAGGTGTTTTTGTGGCTGGTGTGGGCGATGACAGGTTAGCAGGGCTGCAGGCCGGGCACAGAGAGACATTGGTCCTAAAGCTGCCTCTAAAGGCCACCTTGTGATCGGTGCATGTATCATCGTGGACCAGCAGGCATGTCCCTGAGGCAGCACAAACAGAGGAGAGTCACTCTGTTACTGTTTATACAGCCACCCTATCATACTAACCTTCCCACCTGTTATTTCTAATACTTATTTCTGGAATACAACTCCTAATCCTTGCTTTCATTTTGTTAGTTTCTCTGAGCTCTCTATCTGTCTCTTTATTAGTCTTCTTCACAAATATTTAAGTATAATTTCTTGTGAGCTAATCGAATCTCCAACAAACATTGTCAGAGGATGGTATTGTAATTATGAATTATCAAATAGGTGTCCCTCAAAATACTGAAAACAATTACAATAGAGGGACTAAGTGAGAAAGCTTAAAGGGCCAAACATGCAGCTTCTAAGCTTAAGCATTCAGAATTGCACCTGCTAAAAACAAACCTATTTTGATAGAGCGGGTTACACTATTTATTTTGTCTTGTTACATGGATTTAAAATACTTTATGTTAGATATGGTACTTTGTTTTCCTAAGGAAATATAAGTCAATTGGGTTTATGGCCCTGAATTTAGGGCTCAAACCTACTAGCCAAATGGCAAATGTTCATTATTAGATTATGCTACTATGGAGTTGCTCTAAGTATGGACCACTGCACTGGGTAGTATAGACAGGGAATCGATATTGGGAACCTAAATTGGCAATTGTGGTCCTGGACTGCCCTAGTGGGTGACAGAGACAGGGCTTTTACCTACCAACTGCTAGCCAGTCTATGTGTACACCTGACTGTCTTCTGCTCCTGTTTACTCATTGTATCTAACAGCTGATGCCAGTGCAATAATGTTGCACCTAAACATATTACTGACAGGTTATACATGAGCCTGATGGGGGAATGACATATTCTTTATGTCCCTTATTTACAAAATCAAGTGCAGGAATACATAGGCAGGTTTGATGAGGGAGGGATTGCACAATAAGGAAAAGAAAAGAAGACATTCATAAGTTGTCGAATATTTTAACCTGGATTGTTGAAAAACATGTGACAGTTCCAAGACACAAAAGGTCCTTGCATCCTACTTTGTGTTCTTAGCTTAAAACTAACCAACACCAGGATAGATTGGAGAACTAGACTAGCGGGCACACCATTCAGAATCACACCGAAACAGCAATGGTATCCACAAGCAGTGCCAAGTTATGATGGCTTTAAGCAGAGACTGTAAATTGAAAATAGTAGTAGTAGTAAGACAAAGTCAGCAGTTTTGTTCAACTGTAAAACAGCAAAAGAAGGAAGGCTGGAGGAGTTAAAGGCATCTTTATCTTCCTTCCATGATTAAATTACCAGTTCTAAGCCCAAGGACTATTCAGTTACCTACACCCACCTTGAGGCTGCACTGACTAATAGGCAGGCCCTTTTCTTTCTAGACCGGAAGTTCAGCAGATGAGAAGGCTCTTGGGAGGTGCTGGCTAGATATGGCTGCTTTCTACAACAAATGAGAATGAGGCTCCGTATCTCAGTAGACTCACAGCGGACCAGCACTGAAATGGGTCCTTGCCTCCTGGGAGCCTGGTACCAACTCCCAAGTCCTTTCTGCTAGTGCTTTGGAAGGTGTGCACAAAGCTCTGAAGGTCTTAGAGGGAGATCCAATCTTTTGCCGGCCCTACAACACATCTTTATATATGGGTACAGAAATAGAGAAACAAGTGATGGGTTATTCACTGAGAATCATGAATGTTGAATTGTACTGTATTTTTCTACCATTTTAACACAGGGTGGCCGACGAAAACAGACCTCACAGTCTTGAAGCAGCCTTTTTGCTCAATGTATCATAAAATGTAAAGAGATGACTTGTAGAGGGAAATTTGTATAAAATGGGACATATATATAATAACCAAAAACAACTGTTTGAAATCATATGAAATGAATTGTACAATTTGTTGATTTTGAGCAAATAAATTTTTTTTAATTGAAAAATTGAATTGAAATTGTTTCTACATGATGACGTCACTAAAATATATATATTCACGGAATGAATTACCCCATGTGCAAAAACCAAGAGTGGATTTGAAACTGTAACTGTATTTAAACCATGTTCAAACGAGACAATAAATGATTAATAAACCTAAAAAATTCATATATATATGAAACCAATCTTTAACTGTTAATTTAAATATACTTTATAAATAATTACATGAAAAATCACAGAGATCAAATCCCATTAGTCTGAATCCCTGCATTCTCCACTAGTTGCACCTTAGATCATATTACACTCACCTCTGCCTTGTGTGAAATGATCCAAGTTGCCATTAGTGGAGAAACCTGTCATTCAGACAGATCATCGTCGATGTCTGTCTTTATATTCACAATTAAGTAGTATATATGTTACTATATATGACAACCAAATGTCTATTGCAGTGCAATATACACCAATGTCTACCACTAATAACAAGTTCCAGAACATGAAGATATCATGTAATACTTGATCACCAAATTGATCATGTAAAAAATAACTGATGTGAGAAGACTTGACCAAAGACTTCTGAGGGATATTTCCAATGATGTGAGAGTGTTTCCATCTTCAATCTCAGCCCCTCGGTCGACATTACTCCCAAGCGGGTGGTCAGCCATTGGACAGTACGGTCCCGTAGTCACAGGGGGCACTATGAATGGTAAGCATGCGAATGGGCAGGGTAAGGGTAAGGTAGGGTAGAGGCAGAAGACACCTGTTGAATATAGACCAAGTGGTTGAACACATTGAATATGTCTGTTTCTATAGAAACAATTAACTACAATGGAAGCTAAAGACTCACCTTGGACCAATTGAGTGAGATGGCATTAACAATGGCATAATACATTAATGTATCATGTCCTTGTCATCATGATGCATGAATGCAGCCCTAACAAACATTCAAGCATCATGACGACTAAATGGGGTTGAGGCTCTCGAAGTATCGGCATGATGCACTAATGCAGCACCGGTGAGTTACTCGCTGGGGCTGTATTGGTGCATCATGCCTATTGATGTCATCTTTTAGTGACATCCATCCTTAAAGGGTTAAAGGCCCTATAAAAAGCACCTAGTAGGCAGGCCCCTATAGGGATAAGGGTGAAGGGGGCATGACATCAGTAGCAGTCTCAGACAGATGGCTCATGTCCTGAGGGGGAGGGGTCAGACAATGTACAGACCTCCTAATGCAGACCTGCCTCCTTCAGGTTCATGTCCACTTGTGTACTCCTGTTTGGAACACAACAGGTGGGTGTATCACAATCAGAAACTATCTGAGATTGATGAAAAATCAACTTTTGATATTTACATTATGTTTTTTTTTGTTTTCATAATTTGATGAGCACATATGGCGTTACAATAAGCTGTCAGGATTCTCCTACTGTAAAACCTCTCTGATAAGCTGACCCTTTTTTTCGAGATTTTAGGCCCAATTCGGCTATAGCATTGTCTTTTAGAGGGGGTTGGCTTATAGTTTTATCAAGCAAATCATAGTTATCCAAAGTGTAAATGGGTTTAAATTTGGCTTATAATATTCTCTGAAACTGGGGGGTTGGCACGTGAGGGAGGTTGGCTTATTAGAGAGGTTTTACGGTGGTGTGTTGTACTATTTCCCCTTACCTGATACCTGTGGGAAGTCATTATGTTTTTGCAGATTTCTCACACTTATATGTCATGATCTTCCTTGATCTGCCATTAACGCGCCACGCCTTGGGACTCTAAACATCCTGATCACTGCATTTCCTATTTGCCATCCCCATAGGTTCAAAGATCCATTTTAGGTCATTTATTTTTATTACACAAATAGTGTTTAATGTTGAAGATAACAAGTGTATTAATCAATGACATCCTTTAGCAAACCATCACTTCTGCAAGTGCCTGTTCGATATATTTGCCTCAGCGAAAACAATTGCAAACACTATCAGTAAAGCTTCATGCAGAAGAAGAATGACTCTTGCTCTAGCCTCCAAGACAGATAGACAGTCCTCAGTAGGAAAGATTTTTAATGTATCACACCCCACCTTTTGTGCCATTGCTATAACAACTCACCTTAGCGGCTTACATGACCTTCTTGTTCCACTTTCCTGTACAGCTGCCTCCATCCTTACAGAGGTTGTTGATCGCCTACGGACACAACATATCAACCAAACTAATTATTCACAACCCGCATAAGTGCGGAATGTAAATTTGTGACTGATTTTAACGAAATGGGTTGGGTCCAGGCACCCAGTAGAGTGGACATGAAGGCACTGGCTGGGGTAGGATCCAGGTGGCCCAGATGAGATGTGAGAGTTAAAGTTTTTTTTTTTTTGTTGAAGTGTTTTATTCGGGTAAAAGATTACAAAAATAAACGTATCAACCTAGCATAGCTATGACGTATACATACATCTTATTGAACAATAATGATTATTAAGAGATATAAATACAGACATTCACATTCGTTGCATTCATAATTATAGTAATGAGAAATGATGAGATGGGATGAAATGAGAGCATTGTAAAGTAAGTTTGTGGGGATGTACGCTTAATAATAAAGGACTTGTACAGTTGTCATATGACACAAGTATCGTAGTTTTTCTTGATAGTAATTTTAAAAGACTTTAAGTGTTTTATTTCAGTATAAGGCCCTTTAAGCATATTCCATTGAGTAATTGCCCTATAAAATACACTTCTTAGTACAATCGGTTTAAGAGATTGTGGTACTAATAATCTGATATCTTGGTTACCAATTGTGGGTAGATTCCTTTTGTCTAAGAATTTATCCTGTTTTTTTAATGTTAAAGCATAAAAAAGTAGGTGAATATCTCTACGCACCTTTCAGTAACTACAGCAACTAAGTACATGTAACTGTGCTGTGTTATATTTTGGGTTCATCCTAATTTGTACTTTCCCCTTTATTATACTTTAAATAGTAGATCCCAAAGAGAATGCAGAAAATCGGAACTAAGTGTAAATAATCACAGCAGAGCAGAAGCCAAATAATGCATGAAGCATTAAACATCTTCAATCAGTGCTACAACTTGCCATAAGGGGTATGCACCCGATAGACAAAAACAAAGATGAAGTATGTAGATACAAATTGGTCTGGTAAAACTCATTTGGACATCATCAGCTATTTAACCAATAATGAATGGCTTACGCCCTCACAAGGGGCTGTATCACGAGTGCGAAGCACGAGTGAGGATATCCAGCGATACAGCCCCGAGTGAGGGTGTTAGCCATTCAATATTAGGTTTATTATACGATTTTCCCATAAAAATGTAATAATTTACCTTAATATCGTCCTAATTTAGCCATTTTGAACGATTTACGCGAAGCAAAGCGATGTTGACGGGCGGCGCCATGTTGTTTTTTTGAGAGCCTCGCTTTGGGACAGGGCGCTTGGGGAGCATTCATTATTTGAAATAGTATAATGTCGTTTGGCGCCCAAGAAATAAGATCTCAACACGCTATTGGTAACAACATAATGCATTTTATTATAAGAAAGGAACATTATAGGCATAACATAGGATACTTTTACAGTCAACTGACTTCATGTTATGCATTTTTCACATATCAATCATTATTTGTATAGAACAGTTACCTTACAATTGTTGAAGGTGGCATTATGGAAAAGGCCTGGAGCATTGGCACTTTTCTGGACATTTACCACAGATACCGTTGACTCATGAGGAGTTGACTCTTTAGGAGCTGACTCTTTTGGAATGCCAGCCAGAGTGTGGCTCATAGACTTTCTGATGGTGTCTGGGGTCTTCGAATAGGATTCAATGCTCGCCTCACTTTTATGCCCTGTTACTGCTTTGATATCACTAGAAGACAAGCCAGCTTCTCTCAGTACAGTGACACATGTGGATCTGACGCAATGGTTGGTATATATTTGAGATAATTTGGCAATTTCTGAAATTGTGGGCATAAATTTGCCTATCGTATTAATGCCCACAGCAGATTTAGTGTACCAGATAGTGCTTAATTTCCACCCTTTGGCCTTAGGGGTCTGAAAAAAAGCTGGATTCGAAGGGGTTAGTTTGGACAGGTAGAACTTGAGTGTGTTAAGTGGACAGTCAGGTTTTCCAGTAGCATACATTCTTTGCTCATGTTCCCGACCATCCTGTGATAGCCCAGTGTGGTTCTTCTCGGCTGGGTTATAGGCCAAAGTTCCATACTCTATACCCTCCGAATTAGTTCTGAATATGATATCCTGTTGCTTGAGCTCATACAGACCCTCACGGGCGCACCTGCCGAAATGTAGTGAGACTTCGTAGTATACCTTGTGCTGGAGGGTCTTGGGTGTGTTATGAGACAGAGTTCCAGAGGAGTACATGAGAGCCTTATCTGCCTTGGTAATAGGGGTGTAATGTGTCGATACATCTAACCCTGCAGCCTTATTGACCTTTATGTGGCCTTTTAGGACATTATTTGCCGAAATAAAGGCTGGATCAGTAATTAAATTATAATTTACATTATGGGGAGGCTCGTTCATGTGTCTCTGTATGGCCGCCCTGATACACACTAACGACTTCTTGCTGTACTCTGTCCCCTCTTGTGTTCGTACTTGAGCATAGAAGCGTTTCAGCAGCTCGCACACATCCTTCTTAGGGAGTTATTTGAACTGCATAGGTTGGTCAGTCTCCAGGAGCCATTCTGTAACATAGAATAAAATCAGATTAAAATGCTATTGACTTAACAACAGAATTACATACGAAGAGTAGCCACACGTCAGTATCGTTTGAAATAATAACCGCTCCCTGAGAGCCGAAATTGCATATTCATGTTGGCGCGGCCCTCTGCCGCAGCCTGGTAGTATGGATATGAAATCACCAAATCTGACAGCGCGCTTTCGCCGAGAATACACATTACAAATTTAATTCTAAGAAATTAAATATATACCTCGTAAGATCCTCATGCCCCATGCTGTCTGACGATGCGTGTTTTTAGCCTTAGCGGCCATTTCCAACTCGTTCACCTCATGCGAAGCAGTCTTTCCGAATCTTTTTTTCGGGGCCGTGACAGGTGCCGGCTGGTAGACTTCAGGTAGTGGAATGTCTTCCTCGTCTCCCATATCAAGGTGGCTTTCCCTCATGTTTTTAGCCTTATGCATGCTGATACGGCCGTCAGTCATTGATTGAACGCTGTAAAACATATTAGGGTTGCTCGCTATACTTGTTATATACCCAAGCGACCATTCATTGTCCAGCAGGACCTCTACAAACTGACCGATTTTGAAGCGTGAAGAAGAAGCCATTTTGAGATTTGTTGTGGAACTCTCCAGTGGACGGGGTGCAAAAGGAAAGCGTCACTTCCGGCTTGCTCGACTTCACGCGATGAAAATTGAACATTTGAAAATAATTAATTTTGGCTCAAAATGGCGAATATATTAAGTTTCTATTGGTGGGAACGTCAAGACAGATGTCAAAACTATAATATGTGCGTTTTACAGTGCTTGATTCTTCATATTAAGGCCATAACACGACTACATTGGACCTCGACTTATAGCTAAGGTAAGTGAGGGTTTCACTCCGCTATTATGTATGGCCGGATTGGCCAGGCGCGTAGAGGCTTCGGCTTCTAGTCTTGGGGTTGCGGGTTCGAATCGCCTTAAAATGTCGGATTTTATTGCGAACGAATTTGCTCAGAAACTCAGGACCACCGGAAAGGGGACGATATCCCCCGGAAACGTGCTGATATCCACCGGAAACATGCCGATATGACTAGATATCAGCACGGGGATATCACCTAAAAAGCACGATGAGTCGTTCAATGGTATAATAACTCTCTATACGTAACAATTGATCTGGAATTCTGCATGCATGTGGCCACCTTGGCTCCCAAATAGAGTTACAGATACAAACAAAAATGCTGGATTGAACACATTTATTAAGATAGATGTAAATGAATGGCATCATTTTAACATGAAAATATACAGACATTAAGTGATATTCCTTGTTTTTTTTACAAACGCTTAATTCGCGTTTCCTAGATATCACATTCAAGACATCTGATAGGGCCTAAGTCCTCTATTTGCCTTCCTGCCCAGTTTCTGATGCATGCCCTAATACCACCTGACTCCCCCCCCCACGCCTGCTCCCCCTCCTTCTCCTTCCTCTCCCACCTCCCCCCTCCTCCCCCTCTCCTCCCCGGCACGGCTTCCTGTTGGTTTCCGCAGCAGGGAGAGACTAACAGAAGTAGAGTGGGATATTTAGAAAAGGCGGGGGTCATGTCCAACCACTGAGTGGCTTGACATTTGGCTGACGGGTTCATCTTAGCCGCAATACCCAGGTCTGAAGGAGGCTGTGGAGGTGAGGCCAGGGCTGTTGACACTGAGTTATGTCCATGAAGCCAGTCTTCCAATGGGCAATGGAATAGATTTTGTCACAGAATTATAATTATAATTATAACTTGCTATAACTTGCTATCTTTTGAACTATTTGCAGCAATCTTCATAATGTCCATCCTCATCTCTGGTGACTCTAGAGCGGTAGATCTGGCAGAGCTGGTTTCAACTGCACTTGGGAACAGCAACTACTACACTGTGAATGAATGTGCCAAGAGCTCCAGAGATGTTGGTAAGATCCAATATTACACCCTGCTTGAGCTACAAGAAAATGATTATGATGTTGTCATATTCTTGGCTGGGACATGTGATGTCACCAAAAAACGATACACCAATGGGAGGAGGGAAATATACTATCCACATCCAAATGAGGCTACATGTAGAGCTGTAGTATCGGTTCGCCTAAGTGAAATGATGAGAAAATGTCATGATTTTTTCCCCAACACCAAATTCATTCTGTGTACACTGTATGGTATGGACCTGCAAAGATTTAACCATGCGGTAGTCATAGATCAGAAGCAATCAATGCTGAATCGCTCCATCAAGCTCTTGAAGGGGGATATTAAGTACATCAACAAACTCTATGGAGTTCCAACTGTCAATCTACATACCATCTTCCACAGGAACAGGTATAATAGAACTAGATCTGGGAAGAAGACTAGTGCTCCTAGCAGGTTCGTGTGTCAGTACAACAAGAAGATGAAAGATGGCTGTCACCCTAAGAGTGACTATCAGCAGATTGTGGCTACAAGAATAGCCACTATCCTGAAATTGCAATTGCCATTACCATTGGCTGTCGTATTTGACCCTGAAATGGAGGACAACCTGTGGGATTTGGATGTGGAGGAGGAAGAGGAGGAATTGGATGCAGTTTCAGACAGGTTGCGCCAGATTTACCTTGGCTAGCAGCTCTGACACTAGCTTATACACAGACTTAGCTCTGTTCCTTCCTGATGACATGTCTAATAGACCTTGCTTTCTTTTTTCTTTTTCCAGCTAGTGAACTGTTTAAATGGGCTGGAACATTTTTGATGATGGTCATGTTGGGGAGGGGGCACACTTCTACGAAGTTATAATGATTTCTTGGAAGCTTTTTAAAGTGCCACTTCCCTAAATATATGACAAATAGCTCATCAATAAATTTCTAGGTACTAGTCCCATGTTTGCTGTCCAAAATTCAAAATTTAAAATTTAAATTTTAGATTACTAAAATCTTTTTGGATCTTTTTGCTAGTTTTAGATTTTTTCGGTATTTCGGATTTTCTATAGTCTTTTCTTTTTAATTAATCATAGTGCTAAGTTTAGTCTACTAATATTCTATGATTCTATAGATTTGGATCTTGATTGAAATGAACTTCGCAAATCATATACTAAAGGACTACTCCGTTTTTGATTGATTGAGTTGCTTTTTTTCAAACTCTGGATGGGTGAATCATGAAGGCTGAAATTAATGCTGCTAGAACTATCACATATGTAAGAAGTTATAATGACTTTTTACTTATGCTTATACCAATACATGGTTGTAGGCATAATGGGCAGAAGTTATAATGACTTCAGCCAAGGTTGTCACAGATGCTGCATTGTTTCACCCACATAATGGTTTTTTGAGTACATAATCACTTGTCTATTTTTTTTTGAAACAATTGATGCGTATTACTGCATAATTTATGACTTACTTGATTCTGTCTATTATTAAGAGACTACAAAAAATAATGATCATGATTGAAAAATGAAAAAAGAGGGCATGAAGGTTGCATCCTCTCTGATGGGTAGTCGAGTATTCTTGGGTTGATATACGGTTATCATGATGCTGATTGTTCTAAGACTGTGTTTGAGTGTGTATATTACTAAGATATCTATAGATAATGCATTTGGTAAATTTGATCAGTAATGGTTATTCTTGTTCAGGTATTCGTATTTTTGACATTCGAGACATTTGTCATATAAGACTGCTTCTCATAGACCTGGTGACTTTAATTTTATGATTTGAAAAAGAACAATTGTTATTGCAAACTACGTTAAATATTTGTCATAATTTGGCTGTATTACTGATAATGTATCGCTGTGATGTGAGGCTGATTTATGAAATAATAATAATGTTCCGTTTCTTGCTACATATAGTTCCGTGTTGTGTTGTGTTTGTTTGTTTTTCTCGGTCAGTAATTTAGTAATTTAGAGTAACTTAATCTATTTTGATTGATTTCAATTTAACCTGACTTATCTATTACAACTTGTTGTTCCCACAAATATTTCTTATATTTCTTATATTTAATATTGGATTACTCACTCGTGAGTAACTATTTGTTATTGTGTTTTTTAAAGGGAAAAGTTAATCACTTATCTCCCTGTAACCTTATGTTCTCCCCCGCATGTGAGTAGGTGATCATGCTGTTATATCAAAGTGTATATCTGTATGTTATTCTATCTTATCTTATCTTTTTAATATTCCCCCTGGGCTTACCATGTGTTGTTTTTTTCCCTACAATAAATATATATTGGCAGATTATTTTATAAATATAACTAAATATATGGTTAGTAAAACAAGGGTAAACATGGTCCCTTTTACTTCTATTTCTTTTTTTGTAACTGGACATTTGAATGACGATTCGAATGATTCCTGAAATGATCAATCCTGGGGTAAAGTCCCTAATTCCTAGATTTGTTCAAACCAACGTAGAGCTGCTCTCCATCACAAACCTCTTGCAGAACATTAAGTTGTGAGATCTGCATGAGGTGGTCTGGGCTCTGGTTTGGTAAACTAGGGCCTACTATTTATTATTTTGTGTATATATTTAATTTTTTGTACATTCATTGTTTGTCTTTATTTGTGATTGGGAATGACGACTACTAGAGTATATGATTTTTTGAGAATGGGAGGACTAAAATTGGTACATCTAAACACAAGGAGCATGTATAAAAAAAGACAAGACATCTTTGATCAGCTGGACGGTACAGATATTGTGACCATGAGTGAAACATGGTTACATCCTGAATATGACGACGATCTGATAAATTGGGATGGCATGAAGCTGTTCAGGCAGGATAGAGCGCATAAAAAAGGAGGCGGTATTGTTGTTTATATACGAGATGATTTAGACTGTGAAGTTGTCATTAGAAAAGACCTATGTATAAATACTAAAGACCTTGAGTGTTTTGTGATAGATATGACTCTGAAAAATGACACTAAGTTACAGATTGTAACTCTTTACAGACAACCTAGAGGTAATTTGGAGAACTTCTTTTCACATGTAAAAAAACTGATGAAATTGTCTGACAAGAACAGTACTGAACAATGGTTACTTGGAGATATTAACATAAATACTTTAAAGGAAGGAATTCCGTCAAGTGTGGCGCTTAGTGACTTGTGTAAATTCAGAGGTTATCACAAATTAATTCATCAGTGTACGCGCCCATTTGGGAAATCCGTTGCTTGCCTGGATAATATTCTAACCTCCTATAATGGAGATATGTCGTCAGGTGTTCTAAACTTTTTGGTCAGTGACCATCTACCAGTCTATTGTGTCAAAACTAAGCTAAAAATTGAATATTTGAAAAAATCATTGCGTATACGCAATTACAAATACTTTGACATTGAGCTATTCAAGGATTGGCTTAGTGAGGCAGACTGGGAAGAGTTTTACACATTCAGGGATCCTGATGTGGCATGGATGTTCATTCTAAATCATATTCTTGAATTTTTGGATGCAAATTGTCCTTGGGAAGAGGTTGATGTGGTTGATAAGCGCAACAAATGGATGACTGTTGACATTCTGGGTCTAATTAGGGAAAGAGAAGATGCTGTCAATACCTTCCTTAAAACGAAAAAAGAACGCTATTTAATAATAGCAAAGAAATTGAGGTGTCGAATCAACAAGGCGATCACTACTGCAAAAGCTGATTATATCATGAGTTCCCTCAATGAAACTAAGGATGATCCAAAGAAATTTTGGCGCATTATCAATAACGTGATGAAGCCTGAGGTTTCTGTGGAACCATCTTTATTAATAGGACAAGACGGTTTCATGAAAACTAAATTGGATTCTGTACAGTATCTTAATGACTTCTTTTCAGACATAGGAAAGGTCCTTTCAGATACCATGACGGATAAAGGTAATCCCGAGAGAATTATCTTTAAGGAACCAGTAGACAGTATTTATCCTAACATTGTGGTTAACAGGTGTCTTGTAGATATACTCTTTAGTGAGATTAATATCAACAAGACTTCTGGTATTGAAGGGGTGCGATGTGATGTTTTGAAGACTGCCTTGAGATTTCTACTAGACCAGATGACTTGGTTGTATCAATTAAGCTTTGATCAAGGTATTTTTCCAACGAATTGGAAGACAGCTAGAGTTAGTCCTATACCTAAAGCTGGTAATCAGCGCCAGATTACAAACTGGAGACCTATCTCTCTACTGCCTGTGCCTTCGAAAATTGCAGAAAAGCTCATGCATATACACCTGAGTGAAGTTCTGGAAAAGGATAATTTTCTTACTGATAAACAGTTTGGCTATAGGCAAGGCAGGGGGACTGGGGATGCAATCTTCAAATTTCTGAATAATCTGTATGAAAACAGGGACAGAGGACATTTAACTGCTGCTTGTTATCTTGACCTTAAAAAGGCTTTTGACAGTGTACACCATGGCTACTTGATAGAAATCCTCGGCACCTTGGGACTACATGATTGTGTTCTAAATTGGTTAATGAGCTATCTCACTGGGAGGGAACAATATACAAAAATAGGATCATATCAGTCCAGTTCTAGTAGTGTACGCTATGGGGTGCCTCAAGGCTCCGTTTTAGGGCCCTTATCGTTTATTATTTATATCAATGATGTCAGCCATGTGTTAGGTACTGCTGGACATTACATTTATGCTGATGACCTAGTAGTTTTCCATTCAGCAAATAGGATTGATTTAATAGAGGAACGTATGAATATCACATTAGATTCGCTGTCTCATTGGTTTGTGGATAAAAGGTTAACTTTAAATGTTGATAAAAGTAAGATCGCATGGTATGGTTCCACTCAAAAACTACCTAAAGTGAGGGGCATAAAGTTTTGTTTAGATAACATGCCACTAGAAACGGTGGATTGTTATAAATACTTAGGTTTAAAGATAGATAGTGCCCTAAGCCTTGCCCCTGCCATGCGGGAACTCACCAGTAAGGTCAATCACAAACTCTTTAGATTCGGTAAATTCAGGGATGTCCAAACTGAATATGCGGCTGTGTTAGTTTATAAAGCTACAATAATGAGTGTATTCGATTACAGCAGTTTCTGCCATGAAGGTGCCAATGGAGGGTTGTTAAAAAAATTGGATAGGATGCAAAAAAGGGGTTTAAAAGTTTGTTACAAGGGTAGGCACTTAAAGGAAGATGAAATGTATAAGCTGTCCAAACTGCCTTCTCTCAGGAGAAGACGGCAGGAATTGCTATTAACTTATATGTATAAACTGTCACATAATGAAAATATGTTAGATATGAGGCCTAGACGTGATGGCTTAAGGTCTGATAAGAAAATAAAATTTTTGGTACCTAGAGCTAGAAATGCAGGCTATACAAAATCACCATTGTACAGAGGAGTGGAATTGTGGGATAAGCTTGGAGATTGGTACCAAACTAGTAAGGACAAATTAACATTCAAGAAAAGAATTAGGGCACTGGCTAATTTGGATGTACAAAACAAAAATCCCAGTGAGAGTGTTGTTGTGAATGACTTGTCACAGGACGAGTGGCCCAGATTGGTCTAGGACGCTGTTATAACGACAGCCTCCAGGCAAATTTCAGGGTCGCTATATGATAGCCCTATTGTTGTAATAATGGCCACACGGCGATTCTTGCGAAACATGGAAGCAGTTATGATGACTTTTTCCTGGCAAGCTTGGATTGTCAAAAATCTAAAGACCTTTCTATCTGTGACGCCATAATCTGTGAGTTTGTCTATTGTAGAGTAGTAATACATGTCCTTGCGGACATTGTGTTCAGATATGCACGGCATAGAACAAAAACTACATGCTCTGATACTATAAGATCCTACCTTGTGTTGAAAATTATCATAAAAAGTTCTACTCCCTATTATTATTATTTTCAGTTAAATAATCTTCCCGATTTGTTGTATATAGTGTATATATTTATTTCTCTATTAATACTGTTTATTTATAACTTTGTGTACATATACTGAAATACCTCATCTTTTCAACACTGTATACATGTCCATTCTATCATCCAATATGTGATAACAATCTGAAGTATTAATATGATTGACAAGGCATCACCATTTATTGTCATAATATATACCACGAATTGTAATTTTTGTGATTTGGCAATAAAAACCCTTCAAACCTTAAAAAAACTCATTTCTTTTAACATTTAAAATTGCTTTTGGGGGGTAAATAATCAATTGAAGATAATCTATCATGGATGCAAAACGTCATCACTCCATCCCATATTATATAAAATAAGCATGTAGACTAATGCTCGTTAACAAAATCGAATCCTTGGAAAATAGTATGAGGGTTATATCTAACCATCCTTAAACCAATATTTATTTCTTTTTTGCATCCAATTCCAACCACTGAGTGGCTTGACATTTGGCTGACGGGTTTGTCTCAGTAAATACCGCGGTCTGAGGAGGCCACAGAGGTAGGTCAGGCTGTTTACACTGAATTATGTCCATAAAGCCAGCCTTCCACTGGGAGATGGAATAGGTTTTGTCAGCTTTTTCATAGCGGTTGAAATGGTTTTATTTTGGTGAATACTGTAAAACCTCGCGTATAAGCCTAACTTGCGTATAAGCCGCACCCCGACTTTGGGCCGATCCTATAGGCCGCACCAGCGATCTGATTATGGCGACTTTTATACTTTACTACAGTAGCAAAAACTCGCGTATATGCCGCACCCTGACTCTGTGGCGATCCTATAAGCCGCACTAGCGATCTGATTCACGTACAAGCCGCGGCCTATACGCGAGGTTTTACGGTAATCAATTATTAACCCTTGCAGAATGGCAAGATCTGCCATCTTCATGCACAAATACAGCACTGGCAAGTAGATCACTGGTGCTCTATTGGTGCATTATTAAAATCCTTCAGGAGTGCCCCAACCCTGTAGGATCAGCACAGTCATTGAATGCGGCACTGTTAAGTAGGGGGGGCTCTTTCAGAAAGACTGTTTTATCTGCTGGGTAAAAAGTGCCAAAAAGTCTGACGATCATAATAAGGGGACCCTTTTACAATAAATCACATTGAAATACATAGAAATATGTATTAATGTACCACCTGTAGACAATCAGGAATACCATTGTCAATATGACACTATTGACAATTTTTTTAAATAACAGATTCTCAGCTGTTCTGAAAGAGACCGCTGGCGAGTTACTAGACAGGACTGCGTTCAAGCATCATGATGACAAAAGACATAGTCTTAGCTGGAATACCCCATTCTGAAGTAGGCTGATTCAGAGTTGACCCGAGACTGTCGACATTATATTATTTTGTTCTGTATTAAGAGCCTTGTGAACACGGGTTTATGAACTGGGCCCTTAGAACAAGGGACTTCTGTACAGGGGCATCTGTATACGGTTCCGAGAATCCATGGGGCAAAGAATTGGGCTAATAATGAGGCAACACAGCATTTTCCATTATGTGCCAATGTCTACTTTCTCCTCATATTGTAGATTTTCTGGGGCAGCTTTTTTTCTTTATTCCCCGACCTCAACAGTGCAGGAACAATGTCAGTGGTTTCCTTCTGTATATATGTATGTGCATGTCTGCCCATTTAAGGGCGGCAAAGTGCTGTTTCCATTGTCATCATGATGCATAAATGTACACCAGTGATCAGACCTCCTGGTGATAGATCAATGTATGCATGATGCTGACCCTGTGGAGGTTGCACATTGGCAGTAAAGCATGCAGTGCTCAAATGCATCCTGGGCAAGTAACTCACAAGGCCTGCATTAAGGCATCATGACGTAAAAGGATGCACAGTGCATTAAATCACTATGCAGCCCTTGTAGGTCTATAGGGCAGGGTGAGGTATTGTTCCCAGGGGTACCAGAAGCGGCATACTACCTCATTAGTTACACAGTATGGTAAGTAATAGACTGACTGAGAGGGGACTATGTGACAGCCACGCAGAAAAGAGGATCTGTGTCTCCCCCCTCGAACCCAAAATGAAGCATCCTTTCCAATATGCTGTTCACTGCATTAACCCTTTGAGGATGGCATTATGCCTTAATATATCATGCCCTTGGTTGCATGATGCATGAATCAACCCTTGGCGAGTAACTCGCCAGTGCTGCAGTCAAGCATCATGAAAATTGTATGAAGTTGAGACACACATCATTGCCAGAGTCATTCACTGCTCAATGCATAACTCAGAGTTTAGACCTTAATTTGATACCAAATATGCAAATATTTGTCCACCTAACAACATGAAGGAAATAGTTTTCCCTAGGTCACGATTTTCATGCTGTGCAGTGAATTTTCATTAGCAATCAAGGCACTTTGAGCAGGCCCTGCATGGATTCTGCATACAATAGGCTCGGAGCTGCAATTGGAGAGTCACATCCATGACAGGTGATTAGAAACTATGCAGTACCATTTCAACCCTTTATGGGCTCTATATTGCTTTGATATATTATGTCCTTTGTTGTTATGATGCATGAATGCATGAGAGCCTGCCATTATACTTGTCAGGGTGCCACACAGGCATCATGCCAGCCATACAAGGTTGATACACTCCTGAAGGGTTGGGATAATGCTTGATACAAGATTGTAGCATACCTTCATAAATGCATCATGACTGCAAAGATAATTTCACATTAAAGTCATGTGTAGCTCCTAAAGGCAGGATACGACTGTTTCATGACAGAGTGCACAGCAATTAGTTATGTGACCAACATGTTTCCTGACTGTCATGTTTTCAATAACCTAGGGCTTGGATTACTACATCGTTCACAATTGACATCAACCCTTCACTGACAGTATGCTACCTTATAATGTTTATCATGAAGCACGGGTATCAGTGCAGGAACTCACCATTACTGCCCCTGCTAACCATTTGGTAGTGGATGTCAGTCGGCACGATGCTTGAAGATTCATCCATGGCATGTTACTCATCAGCACTCAGGGAATAGAATATGAAAGCACCTGGCCATTAAATGGTTAGCATACTTTATATTGTGTACCTTCCTCGAAGCAGTATTTATTCTTAGCCATTTCAGTACAGTATAGTTTTTATATATGCTATCTATAACTCGGCAACGTTGCCCTTATGAATCATGCCGACCCTACAGGAACGATACACTTCCAAGGCAGCAGTTAATTCTGCTTCATGGTATCACTTGACCAGACAAAGGAAGAAAAGAAAGGTGTGCTTCAGGTTTAAGACAAAAATCTCAGGTCAGCCCCATAGGCTAGGGCAAGCTGAAACACCTTTTATTATTTTTGAAACCTGCCCTTGCGTGTGTCTGTTCCTCATTTTGATATTGCCCCAGGCAGAGCACCTTTATCCATGACACCAGCCTCCGTGTGCTACACTAATGGGCATTTAATGAGCAACTGGTTGAACTTTTCAATTCGTGTTTGTTTCACTCTAGTTTTGTTCTAGCTCCAAAAATGGGCAACCTTGACATTCTGTCTTGTAGCTCTCTAAGTATCTAATCAGTCCTCATAATGTTTTTCTAATTATCGTAGATATCACTCAGCTTTCTATTATCAATTTCTTGATTTGATGACCTTCCCTTTGAAGACAGCATACAGATTGATTTAAGGCTGTGTCTGATGAACTTGGGCCAATGTTTTTGTCTTTGACCAGGTGCCATCTTTGACCAGGTGCAATCTCTGATGATGCATGAATATGTACACCTGTTTATAGCAGTATAATCTGCATGCATTCATGTTAACTAAAATATTAACACCCTCTTACCAGGATAATGATACTTGACAGATTATCCTCAACACTATCTGTGTGTTATTTGATGGGTAGGCCAAATAAGCAAATAAACCAAGGAGAATATATACATAGAGAGACCTTTTTCATCGGGTCTCATCAATAGGAATCACTGATGAAGCCTGACTGACCTCTGTTTGTAAAACACGCTCTGATGTTGGATGAGGACGCTCTTACTGTCAGCAAACATCATACAGATGCTTTTAAAACACTAATAACTAAGCTGATAATGTCAAGCTGAATATTTCACAGATATTGCACCCGTGCCCTCGGGTCGCCCTCAATGGGTTTAGTCTGCTTGAAGTCTGGGTTGACTGTATTGACCTTGGGTTTTAAAACCAACATCTGCCCTTTTAGGGCAGGACAGTTGTTTAACCCTGTATGGAAGGCATGTCACTAAATGTTAGGGCAAACCTTCGGGTGCATGTGAACCATGTAAGGTTGGCATGATGCTTGAATACAGCACTTGGGAGTTACCAGAGCTGCATTCATGAATCATACCAGCCAAGTGCATGATGCATGAATGCATTAAACCATCTTTGAAGGCTTATTGACCTGTGCCCTTTGTCTTCATGATGCATGAATAGAGTTCTAGTTAGTCTCCCCTCAAGGGCTAAACTCATTAAGGGTTAATGTCAGATTAGGAGACTATGCCCCATTGTGTACAAAGAACATTGAGCTTACACAAAGTCATTAAAGTATTTATCAACTTCCCTGTCCACAGGCTGACATGGCCACAGGGATCTCAGCCCTCCATCCCACACACACAGGGCCCCCCTCCCAACCCCTACCAATGCCGTCTTTCATTTAAAGAAAGGTCTCTTTAAAGAGGCATAATCACCAAGCGTATCCCCCTCAGAATTCTAGTACTGTTCTAGTCTACTATGTGGTAGCCGTGCGAGTGGTGAGACTGCCACTTTAAAATGGACACCTTAAATTGATGTCCTTAGAAAGATCATAGAAAGTCTCTGCAAGTCAACTAAGGGATATTTGAAACTCTGTATGGATCAGTAGGTCTCCTGATTTAATTAAGCAACTTGCACTATCATCTTTGCTACTGTAATTTTGTTCTCTTTGGGTCTTTGATAGCAAAAGGAGCGTCCAAGATTTTCTGTAATTTCTATGTAACCATGTAAGGGTGCTTGAATTCGAGATATATATTGAAATATAAATTCTTAACATAGCAAAACACTTATCATATTTAGATGGCAAAACACTATCTATGATCCTATCACATGACACATACACTTATGCGTTGAATACCTTGCGGTACTTTTAGAATAAGAGATTTACTGCCCTTTGTCATGGTGGAGTTAACTTGCCTGGGCTGAATTTGGACATTAAAAAAGTACTTTAGGCTATCATTACACCCTTAATAAAAAAAAACTGGCACTATCCCTCCATAAATAGACAGTATTTGCACCTCCTAGTTAAGTGTGGAGAATGAGGACGGGTGATGTGCAGGCAGCCTGCCCTGATTACACTTATAGGGCCTGCCAGCCCTGTCCTACATAAATATATATACTGAATATGCAAAAAGTTTTTCAAAAAGTTGTACATAGAGGTTAAGGGTAGAGACTTTTTCTCAAATACTGGTGTAGAGTTCGTCTTTATGTAATTCGATTAAATATGGACTCGAACTGCAGTTTTCATGTAGAGATGTAAGTGAAAGGGTTTTATTAGGACGGTACCCTGTACAATGATTCTAATCGTTCGTGCTTGGTTCTTTCGGATGGATATGGATCTTTCTGTATGATATGATACGGTCAGAGACCTGAGAAGGTCTGCCAGAGCAAGGGGGTGAGGACAGCTTATATACTGTCCGCTTCCGATACGGGTGCCCCCTGGCTCTGGCTGCCTGAACTACCTCGTAGGCGTTCGATAACTTACAATATTAGTGTCCCTACACCGGGATTCAGTTACCTTCACCTAGTGTAAGGTTTTACAG
This sequence comes from Harmothoe impar, assembly GCA_947462335.1. Classification (NCBI taxonomy): domain Eukaryota; kingdom Metazoa; phylum Annelida; class Polychaeta; order Phyllodocida; family Polynoidae; genus Harmothoe; species Harmothoe impar. Next base: position 4,489,705 of record OX381710.1, read on the forward strand.
CTGCCATCCAAGCCACAGGTAGACACTACTGGGAACCGGTTTTACAAAGTACCAGGGTCACACTAGATTACCCTGCTCTAGAGGTGTGCTAAGGATGCACCTCTACACTGGGGATATCCATTTTTAGAAACCCAACCAAGTAATTAAAAAACACTTCCTCTTTCATTTCTTTGACCCCATAGACACAGGATATGTCACAGTTTTATCAATACTCATTTTTCCCACTCAGTGTATTAGGTTAAGTAAATGTAAATATACTAGAAGTTGGTCGAAAAACATCAGCAGTTTTGTCCAACTGTGCTTTCACGGCCAGTAAAGGAGGAAGTCATCAGGGGTTGAAGGGATCTTTATCTTCACTTCATGATTAAATTACTAGTTCTAAGCTCAAGGACTATTCCCTTACCGTTACACACTGCCTGAGTGCACTGTCTAATAGGCAGGGCTATTTCTTACCAGACCAGAAGTGACACAGATGAGAAGGCCCTTAGGAGGCACTGGTTAAATATGGCCGGTTCCAAGACAAATGAGACCGAAGCTGCGTATCTCAGAAGGCCCAGAGCGCCACCACTGAAATTGGTCTCTGCCCCCTGGGAGCCCTGCAACAACTGAGAGGTCCTCTCCACTGCTGCTTGGTACAGTCTAGTCAAAGATACACGAAATGTGAGGATTCAAGAATTAGAGATTAGGCTAAATTTGTTGAGTTTTACTTATGATTGATGAAAACATACCTTATATTTATATGTATAACTATTGTCTATTATAGTGAATTGGACACCAATATGAAATACTACAGTGCTCAATGTCATGTTTATTAGAGTATATGTATTTCTAACCAGGGTATAAGACAAAGCATGGAAAGCCTACTGCCTGGAATAATTTGATTGATATATGTAGTATCTCCAAACTAATCAACTTGGACTTGTTTATGAAACAGTCGAATTCCGTCAGAAAGTCCAAAGTTCATTGATTGCATGGACTTAATCCATCTCTATATAGGGTAAGTTGCATCCCAAATTTACCAAAACCTTTAAATCTGAACTTGGAGACATTGAACAAAAAGTCTGATGATGAGAGAGTGCTTCAGCATTTGTAATTGATTGCTGACTGTCAACTTTAAGTGATTGCATTTATCATATGACATACTGCCTACAATTCATCAATGGAAATGAAATCTTACATTAATCCTGGCAGAGTGAGCCTGATTGGACACCTATTTAACGCAGTAACCATGGCTACAGATGTGGCTGAATTGCTGCAGTCATTATCCAGTTACATTGTGGCTGCAGTTTTAATTAAAAACGTGATTCAAATCACCATGATTAGGTCTGGACAGAGACTTGAGAGGCCATTACTGTTCAGCAACGCTTTAAGAAATGGCCGTGGTGCTGATGACTAATTAGGGTAATTGACATTTTCCTTTCTCTGCATTAATTTTTTGTCACTTATCACTGCAATGGAAGGAATGGTTATTATTTCATACTAAACTGGGAATTACTAAGTGAAAGAAATATATGTAATAAATGACCTATAACAGCTTTTGGTAATATAAACTAATCCCTCTGAATTTTAGGTTGACATTTTTAGAGTACTTTCAGAAGATTCTGCCAGGGCATTATAGACATCCAAGTCTTCCCAACAAACTTCATATGATCAGATACACAGTATATTGATGTTGGGTATCGTGACTTATTTTGCAAACAAGTGAGACATTATATTTACACCACAAATATGTTGATGAAGATTGTTTTAATATAATGTATAATTTGGAAGAGACAAACAGATGTACTACATGCCTAGAGGGTCAAAACACACATAGAGGGCAACCAAAAAGGTACTTAATAGTAATGTTAAGGATTGTGGTCAATTAAACAACAACGAACATTTTTAAAAAGGATTTTTATTTTTAAGGCAGAAGAAGGATTGGTAATCCCCCTCCCCTCTCCCCTGACCCCCCCCCCCCTTCACGCAGTAGGGCAGGTTTCTAATTTATCACCCTACACCCTGTGTGCCGTTGCTATAACAACTTACCTAATCAGACTGCTTGACCTTCTTGTGCTACTGTCCTTTGCAGCTGCTAGCATGCTTAGGCATGGTGCCCATTGGCTTGGGACATGCTCCCTCAGCAGGGCTGATAATTCATACTCCAGAAGGCACAATACATTTTCAAAACTGAAGCAGTTGATCAGTAAAATTGCCATGATCTTGAAGTTCATATTTCCAAAAACATCAACTTGATTATAACCAACATTTAAGATATGAACTTTGAAATCCACCTAAAATCCTACCCAAGATACAACATAAAAGCAGCATACAGAACAAAGCAGAATCCCCAGCAGATTTTTTTGCGGCTGGTGTGGGCGATGACAGGGTAGCAGGGCTGCAGGCAGGGCACAGATACATATTAGTCTTGGGGCTGCCACTCTCCCAGCACAGTCTCGAATAAGAAAGACCCGGACTCTCCAAACTGTTCTGTAGAAAAAGGTTTGAAAACAGTACTACTTGTCTGCTGTCCTGTAGCCATCTCACATTGCTATCTCATTACACCAAAAATAGTTTACAGGAATATGTCAAATTTGGACCTGCAAAACGGTAATACTTTTTAAATGTTAAACAATTGCTCTCATCTTTTCCGTTGACATATTTGAATTGAATCATAATTGTATCGATACATATTTAAAAAGCATGGCGTAGGTAAGTTTCAAGGAAATCCGTTGCCTTTTTGGCAGAGAAGGAAGTAGTGCTGGTAGAAACATATGGGAGAATCTGCTGGGAGACTGTTAGGGCTGCCTCCAAAGGCCACCTTGTGATTGGTGCATGTATCATAGCAGATGCATAGGTATTATAACACGTCCCTCCAGCAGCACAAACAGAGACGAGTCACTCTGTCTGCTCCTCCTGCTACTGTTTGTACAGCCACCATGTCATACAGATTAGTATGACTTCCCACCTGTTATTCCTAATACTCATTTCTGTAATACAGCTCCTGATTCTCTTCCTACTTTTGTTGCTTTTGTAACGGTCGTGGAATACTCATCTGGAGAAAGCAGGACTGGAACCCACGGCCTCTCAGATCACGTCACCTGGTTTTGTCAAGCAGCATTAGAATCTATCGATCTTTTTCACAAAATTTAAATCCGTCAAACTAATCCAACCTCTCACAAACCTTAGGTTACTCCATCAAAAGATGGTCTTGTAACCATTGGTTGCTAGATAGGTCCTACCCAAAATATTGAAAAATACAATGGAGTAAATACAAGCTAAAAGAGCCCAATATGCATCCTATGACCTTAAGCATTCAGAATTGCACCTGCAACAAAGAAACCAAGTTTGATATATTAGGTAATAGTATCTAATTTGTCTTCATGTATTAAAATAGATATGGTACTTCATTTTGCTATATATAGTTAGATTACATAAAACAATGAGTTTAGGGTTCAAAGCTGCTAACCATATGGCAGGTGGTCATTATGGTGAGTCTGGCCCACCAAGTACAACATCTGTATTAAATTATGCTGCTCTAAAAGTATGCACCTCTGCACTGGATAGACATGCCATCCTTTTCGAAATCCTAAATTGGCAATTGTGGTCCTAGCCTGCCCCAAGGGAACAATAGAGTACTTACTTACTGCAAAATACTCCCTACTGTCTTCTGCTTCTGTTTACTCATCATATGTATCTGATGATGCCATAGGTGAAAACGGAAAAAGGACTACTAGTCCCTACCTTGCACAACCACTGAATGCCTTGTTGACAAGGCTCACTATGCTTATGTGTACCATGGTTACCAAAGGCTCTGACCAATCAGAGTCCAGGGATTTAGTCTGTGACCTCACTTCCTCTAGACAATCTCCTAGCAGAGTATTGGAGGATTTCCTAATATGGGAAACTATCTTAGAGCAGATGTTTAGGACTTAGGAGAATTTGTGTGGAGGTCCTCTGGGCCCAATGAATGATGAGGTGGGGCCCCTGTTTGACATTGTGGGTAGTGCAGTGTCGGTGGTACAGTTAGTGGTTTCGACTTGAATGTCTCATCAGGTGTGATTCATTTGGAGAATGCTGAGATTGATTATATCCTTATCAGATTCCCAAGGTGTATATGTTAGTTGAACTTTTAGAACAAGGTGGGACCAGGAGATGGGTCTTAGGGCCAAGTCAGTCCAGTTTTGTTTGCTTTATTTTGATGTGGTGGTGTGACCGAACATTAAGTGTCAGTAATCTAGAATAGTCTAGTTGTTAGGAGTGATCAAAAGTAAAGAGTTCAAAAATGTGTTAAGGGTGACTAAAATTGGTACACATGATTGAATGACACTAGATTAAAAGGGCTTAGTTTGTTAATCTGGGCACCCATTAAGCAAAAGGGTAAAGGGTGGAGACCACGGTATTAGTGAGTGGCCTGTGTGTCAACAATGGAGCATAGGGTGTTTTGGTTGGACAATGTCCGCATGACGTGAGTGACATGTAGTTTCTTTGCCTGGGCATATGAGACTCTCTTGGTGTGTATCTTGTTGGGGAGACGGATAATTGAGGGTCGTGGGCCTAGGCCTAGATTAGTCTAGTAAGTTTAACCCATTCGGTGTGATGCTGCAGAGTCGATGCATCCACCGTCTTTCCTCCACATTGAGTTCCGCGATTCCGGCAGGGGATCTCGGTGGGCTTTTTATGAAACTCAAAACTGTGATTTCCAAGCCATTCCATCTAGATGGTTTTTGCGGAGGAGGGGGGCATAGATTGTAATGTCGGCCAACCGGTTTGTCACGGTTGTGGTCTATGTCCCCATGGTGTCCCTGGAAACGGTCCATTATCCTTTCCAGGGTTTGGCCTACATATTGTACGCCACAGGTTTTGCAGGTAATGGCGTAGATTATGTTGGCGCTTTGACAGTTGACTGAAGTCAATGTCCTGAACTTTCTGCCAGTAGTGGTTGATTGAATGAAACCACTCTTGTTAATTTTTGGGCAGTATCTACAGTTCAGAGGAGTGTTGCACGGGTACTTTCTAATGTGTGGGACCTTGGTGTCGGGGGTCTTTCGGCTGGTGGAGGCTCTCACTAGTTCGTCACCCAGGCTCTTGTTTCGCCTGTTGCCAAAGACCAGTTTGTGCTCGTGGAACTCTCGGGTGGTTTTGGTCTTTTTCATCTGGTCCCAATTCTCTGTGAGAATTTGTTTTATTGGGGGGTTGTGGGGGTTGTGGGTAGTGATGCAATAGAATGCTTTAGGCCTACCAGTGCTGTTAGGTTTTTCTTTGGGCTTGATTAGTTCAGCCCTTGGTTGTAGTTTTGCCCTCGTTAGTGAATCTATGAGTAGATTTCGAGGGTATTTCCGACGGAGGAAATGTGTGCAGAGCATCAGGGAATTGCGTAAGAATTCAGACTCTCTAGTGCAGATACGTTTTACTCTGATGAATTGTGAGTAGGGTATTGCTCTGACTACGTGTCTAGGGTGCTCTGAGGAGTACAGTAGGTAGTTGTGACTGTCGGTGGGTTTGCAGTAGAGATGATGTATGATGCCATAGTTATTTTTGTAATACCTATAAGGGAGTCTTCAAATGGCATCGGTTGGCCGGAATGTTAAATTTATGGGCAAATCATGCCTGACTGACAAAACCATGCCTGATTCAGTCAGTGGAATACTCCCTTTACGTAACTGACAAGGTAATATATCAGCCTGATAGAGAGAATGCAATATTATTTGCTGTCATTTACAAAAACAAGGTCAGGTATAGAAAGGCAAGTTAGATTCGAAAATTGAATAAATACAGAAAATTAAATAAATACAGAAAGAAAACCCCCATTTGCACTACAACATGGGTGTTAACTGTACAGTTGAATCAAAAGCAAATGGAGGAAGGCCTCAGGAGTTGAAGGCATCTTTATCATCACCCCATGATTAAATTACCAGGTCTAAGCCAAAGGACTATTCAGTTACCTTCACCCACCACCAGGGTGCACTGTCTAATAGGCAGGTCCGTTTCTTACCAGACCGGAAGTTTAGCAGATGAGAAGGCCCTTGGGAGGTGCTGGTTAAATATGGCCGCTTTCTGCAACAAATAACAATGAGGCTCCGTATCTCAGTTGACTCAGAGCGGACTGGCACTGAAATGGGTCCTTGCCTCCTGGGAGCCTGGCACCAACTCCCAGCTGCTACTGCTTTGTACAGTCTGCACAAAGCTGTGAAGGTCTTAGAGGGAAATCCAATCTTTTGCTGGCCGTATAAACACATCTTTATTTGTAGGTACAGAAATATTGAAACAAGTGATGGGACATTCACTGAGACTCATGAGTATTGAATTTAAGTGGGTATATCGGATCTTTATCAATTTTTTTTATCCCACATAGATATGTTCCAAATACTGTATTAATGATGGGCTGGGGCAAATTAAAATGGTATCCCTGGGCAGTAAGAGCTCAGGCATTGAATAGATGGGGTCTAATTATGGGTTGTCTATTACAGTGCATTAGATACCAACATGTACCACTACAAACTAATTGGAGTATCAACATGGGAGCTCAGTGGTAGCTATGACATAGCGTATGCATAATACGTATGCTTGCTGTCCTAGAACATAAACCAGATTTTATGTAATACTTGATCCTCAAATTGGACATATAACAATTGATTGATGTGAAAAGACTGGACCAAAGACTTCTTAGGGATACTTCCAATGACTGAAGAGTGTTTCCATCTTCAATCTTGCCCTCAGTTGGACATTAGTCCCTAGGGGGTGGTCAGCTTTTGGACGACACAGTCATGTAGTCATGGGGGCATTGTGAATGGGCAGCATGTAAATGGGTAGGGTAAGGGGGCAAGCAGGATGATGGTGAGGAGTGGGGGTGATAAAGCGTTATAGGGATAAGGCAGGGGCCACCTGTTGAATGAAGTCCAAGAGGTTGAGCACATTAAATGAGTTTGCTTTTTTTGTTTTTAAAGAAGTAATCAACTGCAGTTGAGGCTAAAGATTTACCTCGGACCTATTGAGTTAATGGCAAGCTAAAACTAGACACTGAATTGCAAGTATTATTCTCACTTTGAAAGAGTATGCATCTGAAGGTTTTGTCCATCCCTTGATAGTTTTTGGAGAAAAACACTTTAAAATAGAATCAACCTCAGGAATTCTGATGTGAAGATGATATCGCAAAGAAAATTGAAAATGTGTGAGAAGAAACAATATATGGACAAACTGCAGCATTTATTCCAGACAGGCCCTAACTACCTAATGTAACCTACCTCTTACTGATTAGCTGAATAGTGGTTTGACGTGCTTTGTACTTTGCATTAAAGGCCTTACATATAGCACCTAGTAGATAGGTACCTAGGCCAAAAAAAAAGTTTTGTTTCAGGTCACCCAACAGACCCTATTAAAACAGGACCGACCCTTTGTTTTTATGCAATTTTGAAGACAATTTCACATTTTAAAACATTTTTGGTCAATTTTTGGGTATTCAAAAAAGTACATTCATGTTTTAAGGAATAAAATTAAAAATTTGATCTACCGACCCTACATTTTTCTCCAATGTTAGCTAAAACAAACATCTTTTTTTGGCCCAATCCCCTATAGGGATAGGAGTGAAGGGGGCTGACGTCAGTAGCAGCCTCAGGCGGATGGATCATGTCCTGAGGGTGAGTGTCAGACAATGTTCAGACCTCCTCATGCAGACCTGCCTCCTTCAGGTTCATGTCCATTTACAGGTATATACCTCCTTTTGGAACACATCCAAATCATAATCAACAACTCGCTGTGATTAATTAAAAACAGTTTTCTGATATTTACACACAAAAACACAGACTGAAATCTGAAGACTGAAGAAGATTTAAGGTATTTTAACAGACAATTTTCACACTATTTTTTTTCATTTTCATTTAAGGCATTAGTCATATTTTCAATTTAAAATCCTTGTTACTGATTGTGTTTCTTCATGATTCAACATCATCATATTTTCGAAAGAAAAGTTATCACTTGATGAGTATTTACTGTAGTCTTTGTCTATGGTATCTGAATCATATAGACCTATATAGCCATAAAGTCTGTGTTTGCCAGCCCCAATGGTTGGCATATAGATCCTTGTCTACATGCCAGCCTTAACCGCTTGTAAATCGGACCATTTTCAAGGTTTCTAGTGAGTAAATAAGAATGCCTGGATATTTTGTAGAAAGTCACCCCAAATTATACAATTGTTATTATCAAAATGATTTGAATATACCAGTTACCTCTATTCATCATCACTTCCTTTGCAAAATCTAGCCTTATGATTAATTTTTAAATACAATTATTTCGTCTAGGTATCCGGGCCTGCAAACATTTACCCAGGCCTGCAGAATAACAAATCTATAGGTACAAATGTCCAGCTAGGTGAAAAACATTTTGTATAGACTAGTTACAGTGAGCCATCATAGAGCAGTCAGGATTCACCAAGTGTGCTCTGCAGCTCCTCCTCATTTGGTACCTGCAGGCAGACATTAGGTACCATACAGACACATCAGGTACCAGCCATGGCCTCAGGGTACCAGCGAATACTGTCACTGGAGACCAGCAGAAGGGGCTGGTTACTGGCAGACATTACATCATCTATAGAGGGACCTTACATGGCTTAGAAAAATCTAAACTTACTGTAAAATCTTGCGTCTCATATATTATAAGCCTAACTCAGGTATTAGCCACACCTAGACTTTACGCCAATCCTATAAGCCACACCAGCAATCTGATTATGGTGACTTTAGTACTGTACCGTAGTAGCAAAATGCCTCCTATAGGCTGCATCCCGACTCTGGGTTAAGGGACACCAGTGATCTAAGTTGCATACTAGCCGCGGCCTGTATGCGAGGTTTTACGGTATATGTTAATATAAGATTATTAGGTATTCCTTATTAAGGCAATGCATCTCAGTAAGGATTCACTTAATCAAGCCTTGATGTTAATCATAACTAGATAAAACATTTGTTTCCATTCTCGTAGCTTTCATTGGTGGGTTAACTGATGAAATGACTAATTGTAGCAGCATCAGGTGGCTATTGTAACAATCACTGCTACCAGACAGTACACAGTAGACAAAATCCCAGGACAAAGGTTTTTCTTTCTTTTCTTTGTGTTTTGTGTTCCATAGACATCAGGCTAATCTATCTAAGAGTCATTAACCAAAATTGTTGGTCTATCTACAATCAGTTAACTTGTGTTTAGTACCTTTAGATTGGTTTACTAATGGACTCATTACCAGCAGCAGGTGGCCATTGTAACAGTTGTCATTATCACACAGTAGACGGAGCACAATCCAACATGTTCACCCACAAGTCTGGTCAGCAGAACTTGGGGAGGACTTCTCAGACGACAAACTGCTGAGTGGTTGTAAGGAGAGTCCCAGGTGTGCCTGGAATGGAAACAAGCCCCTGCCTCTGATTTCTTCTGTAATAGTTTTTTTTCACCTTTTTCAAGCACCTGGTTTGTATAAGAACTGGGGGTTACACATAATGTGTGGAGGACCACCATGTATGATCACATTGGTACATAAGGAAAAATTATCAATTTCAACCCAAAGGGACAGTTCTTATTTCGGAGCTAATACTCCTACTAAAAGACTTATATTATTATACAATCTAGTTATGATTGCCATCATTGACTCGATGCAATATTGGAAATATAATCAGACATTCTCTGACATAAGTTCTGGCAGGATGAGAATGATTGCAGACCTATTTAAATCAGTCACCATGGCTAAAGAAGTGGATGAATTGCTGCAGTCATTATCCACCTACTTTGTGACAGGAGTTTTAATTAAGAGGTAGTTAAATTCACCATCATAACGTCAGGAATGAGACTCGGGAAACCTTCATTGGTCATCAACCCAGAGAGAAATGGCCACAGTGCTGACAATTAATTAGGGTAATTGACAGACTCTTTTTTTTTCTCTATCTGATCTTTTTTCCTTAATCTGTACAATGAAGGAAATTGAAATTATTTCATACTGGAATAATTATGTGTAAGTCTTAAGACTATGACACTTTGGTCCTATATTATCCATTGAGATTAAATCTCTTGTAGCAATAATAGAAGTTTGTCTGAATGCATCCCAAAAGTATCATAGTCATATTTGTTTGAAGATCCATGACAGGTGATTTTTCTACTACACAAATAGTGTTTAATGTTAAAGATAACAAGTGTATTAATCAATCAAATCCTTTAGCAAAGCATCACTTCTGCAAGAGCCTGTCCGATGTTATTACCTTGGTGAACACAAAAGCTACCACTATCAGTTAAGTTTCATGGAGAAGAAGAATGACGCTTGCCCTAGCCTCAAAGACAGATGGACAGTCCCCCAGTAGGACAGGTTTCTAATTCATCACCCATGCCCTCTGTGCCGTTGCTATAACAACTCACCTTCCTGGCTTACATGACCTTCTTGTTCCACTTTCCTGTACAGCTGCCTGTATCCCTACACAGGTTGTTCATGACCTAAGGACACAACACATCCACCAAGCTAATTATTCACAACCCGCATAAGTGCGGAATGCTCATTCATCCAATTTGTCAGAATGTTTCTCATGTGTATGACATTTTTGAATGTCTAAAGCAATAGTTATGTACAGTCAGATTTCCCGTATCTGTGTCATTTTGGTAAATCCAAAGTAATGGTTGTAGTCACATGGCCTCGATCTAGATTCAGGCTACTAATAAACAGGAACATATCCTGACTATGAGTGATCTTACGCCTATAATCATGATGCCAGTGGGTTTGGTGATTTAGAGTATTTATGGGCCATGTCTTGATTTCCATCAGAGAATGCTTGCCTTACATGAGCAGGTGGTGTGTAGATCAGTGCTTTTATCACGCCTAATACGCCTCAATCTTTTTCAGAGTCGAAATCGGATAGCATACTAAAGTATATACACAGAGGTCCACAATGATCTGTCTGAATGACAGGTTTCTCCATGAGTGGTACCCTCGATCATATCACAGAAGGCGGAGCCATTTCAAGTGGAGAAACCAGGAATTCAGACTGATTAGAGTGGATCTCTGTGTTTATTTCATGTAATTATTGATAAATTATATTTAAAAATGACATTTAAAGGTTGGTTTTAGTGCATCATCATGGAGAAATATCCCATGAGAGAATAAGCATCAGTTTCTCCAAGGGAGTGTGGAGGACAGCCATTCTAGTACTTAACCATAGTAACTTTGTTTCTCCACATGAAATAAAGAGTTATACCTTCTCCGGTCATACATATGTCCATTCACCAGAATGTATATATATATATGCCTGTTCCTCACTTGATAAGCAGAAAAACACAATTTGTTCCTTATGTGGATGGTGTCAATGTAAGAGTAAGGCCACTCAAAAACAAAGTTGTTTCTCATCACCTGGCGCAACATTAAATTCATCATTTGGGAAAAACCTGGATATTAATATTGGCAATTTTGGTATCAAATTAAAGCTTATGCTGTCAGTAATGCAGTCAGCTAGGAATAACTTCCATTATAACCACTTTTACTGATCAATAAACTCCGAAATACTAAAAGGGGGAAATTGATTGCAAAAAGTCCAAATTTCCCCATGTATATAAGCCCCGAGTAGAAGAAACAAAAAAGTCAAAAAACGCCCTTGTCATATTTTTCACTGTTTGGTGATGAGAAACAATTTTTTTTTTGAGTGGCCTAATAGACAGGTGATGTCCATCTTCTCGGATATTTTGACTATGTACGCCTGTTCAGTACCTGAATACAATTCCTAAATCCAGTGTTGATTAGTTCCCATTTCCTCCATTGTAACAATTAATGATGAAAAAAGAGTGAAGCAAGAAGGAAAGGAAAAAAATTGCAGGAGTCGGTTAATTACCCTAATTATCCACTGTTAGTCAGACCCTTTCTTTAAGCATTGATGAGTAATAAAATCCCTTGAATCTCCATTCAACTATAATTGTGGTGAGAGAATTACTTTTTAATCATAACCCCTGCAAAGTAACTCAGGAATTCATCCACATCTTTAACCCTGGCTACTGTTTAAAACACGTCTGCAATCTCTTACCCTATTTGTTTCTGTATTCTTGTGTCCGGATAAACATCAGGAGGCTGTGTCTCATAAGATCGGGCCAATGTAAACGTGCTTGACCGGATGCCATCTGTGAACGGGTGCCACCTTTGACTGGCCACCATAAAAAAGAAATTTTAACAAGAAATTGCGGTTGTTTCCACATAAAAACGGTACACGGCAACAACCAAATTTCTATCATTTGAAGGAACATAATGTCGACATGGTTGGTATGTTTGAAGGGGACCCATTCAATACGCCAAATAAGCAGGGGGTGAGGGAAGGATGTATTACTTCAAATATGGTTGTTCCTATGAATTCCTTGGTTCCATGTAAGGGGGTACATATGATTATAATCAACATAAGGGCCAGGGAAATGTGTGTTGCTAGGCAGTTAAACAACCAGCTGTATTAGCAACAAACTAATAGAACCATGGAATTCCTTGGGTGCATGTTAGGGGGGTAGGTATGATTATAATCAACCTCAGGACCATGGAAATGTGTGTTGCTAGGCAGATAAACAATTAGAATTGCTGTTGCTAGGCAGCCAGCTGTCTTTGCAACAATCCAATAGAACCATTGAATTCCTTGGGTCCATTTTAGGGGGTAGTTGGGGCAGGTATTATTAAAATCAACCTCAGGACCATGGAAATGTGTGTTGCTAGGCAGATTAATAATTAGAATATCTGTTGCTAGGCAACCAGCTGTCTTAGCAACAGTCCAATAGAATTATTGAATTCCTTGGGTCAATGATAGGGGGGGGGGGTAGATATATTTTTCGTCAGCTTGAGGACCTATCAAAGGTTGATTTATATTATTCTTATCAGATAGCTTAAATTTGTGTTTTAAATCCTTGATCAAAGATGGCGGTGCAATCCAAGATGGCGGCCCCCTTTCTGACTTTCGGTAAAGTGCAAATATCATATACCTTATCCTACGCCACCACTTGGGCAAGAATTTTTCTTTGATATGTAAGGGATAAAATAAAGAAAATAGCAGTGGTTATATCTCCATATATAACTTTACCTGCCCTAAATAACCCGTTTTGTGTCAGGAGGTCAAAGATGGCACCCAGTCAAAGATGGCACCCGGTCAAAGATGGCACCCAGTCAAAGATGGCACCCGGTCAAAGATGGCACCCGGTCAAAGATGGCACCTAGTCAAAGACATTCACATTGACCCAATCTCATGAGACACATCCAGGATCTCTTTGTCAGGCAGAATATTAGATTTCCCTTACAGCTTTGTACAGAACACACCAAACCGGAACAGAGAGGATTCACCCCTAGATCTGACAGTAGGGTCTGCTCTCCCATGAGGCAAGGACCCATTTCAGTGCTGGTCCGCTTTGGGTCTACTGAGATACCGAGCCTCATTCTTGTTTAACGTAGAAGATGGCCATATTTAACCGTTGTATCCCAAGGGCCTTCTCATCTGCTAAACTTCCGGTCTGGTTATACAAGAGCCTGCCTATTAGACAGTACATCCTGGTGGAGGGTGACAGTAACAGAATAGTCCTCGAGATTAGAACTGGTAATTTAATTATGGAGGGAAGATAAAGATGCCTTCAACTCCTGAGGTCGTTCTCCCTTTGCTGCTGTTAAAACAACTGAATGGACGATACTGCTGGTGTGCTTCAGATCTACTGTCAGTACTGGTGCCACTTTTTTTTAAACTAATTTAGACTTTATTGATTGTATGCATTCTTTGTATCCAACTTCAACATATGATATGAGCAGAAGCTTTTACATTTCAACATTTGTATATATACTGAATATGACACAAAGCCAGAGGAAGATTTCCCTCCATAACTCACAGAGTGCCCTGTGACCAACCTAGATTCAATCCAGGTCAGTGTTTACAACTTTGCTAAGGTATGTCCCAAAACTAGGCCTAGGCATATGGTCAAAGCTACTGCCGGGTTGGGAGACCACCCAGCTGTAGACTTGCATCTCTTTGGTGAGAGATCTTTTTTGTTTTCAACACAATGAATTCTTCATTCAAGATGGTTTAAACAACAGCACAGTCTGTTAAGTAATACAGTCCCAAAGTATGGGGATTGAGATCACACCTACAGTCTCGTATGGAGTTTAATCTAGGTAGATCAACCCATTAGCGTAACACTGTGTATAAACTAATCTAAAACTTCCGCATTCTGGTTCCCATTCATTTATCTACCGCTAGCTTCAATAAGATGTTTCAAAAAGATGTCATAGAGTTCCCCGCATTAGCCCTGACAGAGTAAGAATGACTGGTGACCAGTAATCAGGGTTAAAGAGTTCCTCAATTCATTTTTTAGCTACTTGTGGTTGAAGCTATAATCAAAAAGTAATTCTGTCACCATGATTATGGTGAACTTGAGACTCAAGAAGACTTTATTGCTCACCAGTGCTTAAAGAAAGGGCTTAACTAGCTGGGATGATTAGGGCAATTAACTGTCTCCTGCACTTTTTCCTTCTTTTCTTTGCTTCACTTATTTTTTCTTCATTGATCGTTCCAATGAAGAAAATGATAAATATTCCCCACTAGATTTGAAAATGGTTAGGTTTTAGAAATACTGGCATCTGACTTATCTCTTCTAGCCCCTAAGAATGATGGCTTAAATCACAGTAGGGTAACTTCAGTACATATTTTATCATTGTTGGCCAGTATAAAATTCATCATTGTGGTTATGTGAGTGGCTAGATTCTTCTATATCACTGATTCCAACATTGTAGGTAAGTAATAGATAGACTATGGTTATGAAAGGGTATGTAGAGCTGACCACAGCTTGCTCATAAGACTTTTTGAAAAGGCAAACATATTGACAATATACAAGAAGGTATACATCACCTGACATAAATACCTGTTACTGAAATGTTTTCTTTGCTTTAGCTCACATTTCTGTTAAAGTAATTTTATTCTGAATATAAGTTTTTGTTTTAATATCATTTATTGTCAATAAATGAGAGATTTTACATGGATTCCTCGTTGGTGTTCTTTTACATTTCTCACTCAAATCGGTTTTACATTATTAAGTCACACTCAAAATATATATACCGGGTAGTAAACACATTTGTACAATTTATATTTAGGCATACATAAATGCTCAATGCCATGAAGGAACATAAAGGAGAGAGCGCATGCAATTATTACTCAACATGAATATGTAGGACAAAAAATGAAAGAAAGGACACTCATCCCCACTTAGCAGTGCATTGGTTGATTTTCAGGTCCTTCTGACTTCAAAAGTTGTATCAATAGTACAGTCTAGGGAAAGATTTGGAAAAAAAACAATTATAAGAAGGGAAAAAACATTTAATTTTGAATTTTGTAATGATTGATATACCGTATCTTTTAGAAGAGTGTTATCAATTATGACTTTAATTTACAATTCAATGGAGATTTTTAAAATTTGGTTTTTAAAATATATAAATAAATTCTGAATGTGCCATATTACACATCAGGGACTTCATTTGTGTTTCACTGTTTGTCAGGGGAGGCAAAGGACCACATAAAGGTAAGCATATACAAAAATTACATACACATAGAAAACAATGTGACAGATTAGATTAAAATGCATTCCACGCTGATGTGGGCTGTGAATAATTAGCTTGATGGATGTGTTCTGTCCTTAGGTGATGAAGAACCTGTGTATAGATGGAGGCAGCTGTACAGGAAAGTGGAACAAGAAGGTCATGTAAGCAGCTAAGGTAAGTTGTTATAGCAACGGCACAGAGGGCGTGGGGTGATGAATTAGAAACCAGTCCTACTGGGGGACTGTCTATCTGTCTTAGAGGCTAGAGCAAGCGTAATTCTTCTTCTGCATGAAGCTTTGCCGATAGTGTTTGCTTTTGTTTTCGCAAAGGCAGTAATATTGAACAGGCACTTGCAGAAGTGATGGTTCTAAAGAATGTGATTGATTAATACACTTGTTATCTTCAACATTAAACACTATTTGTGTAATATAAAAAAAAAGTGATGGATCTTCAAACAAATAGGACCATGATACTTGTGGGATGTCCTTAGACAAACTTCTGTAATTGCTCCAAGAGATTCGATCTCAATATATAATGTAGGACCAAATTGTCTTGAATCGTACACATAATTATTCCAGTATGAAATAATTTCAATTTCCTTCATTGTACCAATTACAGACAAAAACCAGAGAAAATCAGAAAAAGAATAAAAATGAGTCTGTCAATTACCCTAATTAACTGTTGGCACTGCGGCCATTTCTCTCAGGGTTAATGACCAATGAAGGTTTCCCGAGTCTCATCCCTGACATAATGATGGTGAATTAAACTACCTCTTAATTAAAACTCCAGCCACAAAGTAGGTGGATAATGACTGCAGCAATTCATCCACTTCTTTAGCCATGTTAACTGATTTAAATAGGTCTGCAATTATTCTCACTCTGCCAGGACTAATGTCAGAGAATGTCTGCTCATGTTTCTAATATTGTATCTAGTGTAATTATGACAATATCAACTGGCTCGTAATATAAGTGCTTCAGTAAGAGCATTAGCTCCAAAATAAGACGTGTGTCTCTAGGTTGAAATTGATAATTTGTCTTGCAGTTCTAATATGATAATACACCAGCGTCATCCACATGTATAGGGGGCTTCCATTAGGTATGTTCTCACGCAGGGGGGGGTGGGGGGGGTCATGGCAAATGCATACAAAAGGGTACATGAAAACATGGGCAAGGGGGGGGGGGAGAGTCCAGAGCCATTTTAGCATACTCTTTATGTACACATGTGAGAGAAAAAATGTTGACCACTTTTGGGGGGTAAAACCATGCATCAATTTTTGACCGATAGAGCGGAGGGGGGTTTGACCCCTTGACCGGCAAAACCTAACCTGCAGGGGAAAGGTACACCAGTGAAAAAAGGGAGGGTCAGTTCCTCAAATGAGTATGTACAGGGGGGGGGGGTCACCCTAATGCGTACATGATGCAACATGGGGGCTAGGGGGGCTGGGGGGTAAATTTTCTGGGGAAAAATGCTTACATACTTTATGGAAGCCCCCATATTTGCAGGGCTGTAACCTCCAGTGCTCATATGAACAAGGTGCCTAATTAAATAGTGAACATTTTGTATTTGCAGATTTACAAAAATTGACCAGCATATTAATGAGCCTAATTGGCAAGGGCTTGTTTATGCTAAAATTGTCATTGCTTTGGCATATACAAGACCATTTCTTCCTGTAACTTTACATAAGATTTAAAGTTCACATACACCAAATACCACTGTGGTGTAAACTGGGTATCACATAATCAGGGCCCGCAGCCTATGTAATCTACTCAGTATAAATAAAGGAATACCATACTACAAATGAGGCTAGAACTGGACTGGGCTCACAGCATCAACATCAAGCATAAAAAAGGACTAAAGACAGAAGTAATAAGGAGCTGGGACACATCTCCCTTCCAGGCACACCTGGGACTTTCTATACAACCACTCAGCAATTTGTCGTCTGAAAAGTCTTCCCCAAGTTCCGCTGACCAGACTTGTGTGTGAACGTGCTGGATTGTACCTGTCTACTTTCTGACAATGACAACTGTTACAATGGCCACCTGCTGCTGGTAATGAGTCCATCAGTAAACCTGTTTAAAGGTACTTAGCACGATCTAACTGATTGTAGATCGACCGACCAACAATTTTGCTTACTCTAAATTCCCATGTATAACCTGCATTTCACCTTTATCCCGCGTCCCAAACACAGGAGAGTCCTATAACCTGTTTCTGGGTTTGAAAATGTATATTCTCGTACTGTTAAACCCTCGAATAACCCGCATCCCATATAGGCATGTTTGGTATCAAATGAAAGTTAAATTTGGTTTGTGTACAAACGGCATAGTACGCAGGAATTTAAAGCAATGACTTGCAGTAAATTAGCTTGATGCCTATAATAAGGAAAAAATATCCCAGGATTTTGTTTTTGGAGGCAATTCTAGTTTGGGTATATTATATCAAGAGAAATCGTTTTTCCTACATTTTTTCACACAGAAAATAATTCTGCAACACCATCTCAATGAAAATGCATGTTATATGATCATTAGAAACATGTTGAAAGCAAAAAAGAAGGGGGCGCAGGCAAAATGAAATTATTCTGAAATTATCGAAAGAAATTCTAACATATAAATTTACTGTATGAGCCTATCGGAATGGCAAATAGGAAATATAGTGACCAGGGTGTGAAGAATCCTAAGGTCTGGCACTTTAATGACAGATGAAGGAAGATCATGCCATATAAGTGAGGGAAAATTGCAAATACCTAATGTCTGCCCGAAGTACCAGCTAAGGGGGAACAGTCAAACACACTATCATAAAACCTCCCATATAAGCTGACCCCCCTCATAAGCCAACCCCCCAGTTTCAGAGAAGCTGAATCAAGACCCATTTAAACATTGGTTAACTATGAGTTACTTGATGAAAACCCTCCCTTATAAGCCGACCCCCCTCTTAGAGACAATATTATGACCCAAATTGGACCTAAAATCTCAAAAAAAGTTCGGCTTATCAGAGAGGATTTTCAGTAGGAGAAACCTGACTGCTTATTGTAACGCCATATGTGCATATTAACTTACAATAACGAGAAACATAACGTAAATATCAGAAGTTAGTTCTCCATCAATCTCAGATAGTTTCAGATTGTGATACACCCACCCCGGTAATCATAGGTCCTTGGGGCCCATATCTGTTTTACTTGGGCCAGCTGGGCTTGCCCATATCTGGCTTATGGTTGTTTTTGTCCTGGGCTACAAGTAGGAGCCCAGTGGTAGCCCAGATGGGCCAGCCCACAAAAACCATTTTTGCATAAATACATTGTAAATATTTCGGAACATACTGACATCTGATTTCCCTCCAAAATTATGATTTATTAAAAGAATTTCTAGTGTGTGCTAAATCTGGGCTAGGGCTGGGCACTTTGAATCTGGGCTGACCCATCTAGGCTCCAACTGGTAGCCCTGGACAAAAAGGACCAAAACCCAGGGTGGACGAATCAGTTTTCCCACATATCAGTGAATTTTCCATGATAAAGTGTCTCAGCAGAATCTGCATAGCATTGTCTGCAATGCCTATATATGTTTTTTGATGTTATACAAGGAGATTCACAGGACAATTATCTTTCAGTTGATATTATAATTATGGATATATTTATGTACTTTATCAACAACTATTCAGACAAATCACCAATTCTTGCTACATTGGTGTATAGGTACCTACCTACTAGGGGATACATATAAGGCCTTTAATGCAGAGTACATAGTGCATCAGACAACGAGTTTGCCCTTAAGGGTAATTGTTAAGAGGCAGGTGTGCATTAGGTGACCTGTGCCCTAACTGACCACCTCCTCTCAGCCTCAGTGCATCATCCATCTGCTCTATAAATGCTGCTACCGTAAAGCTTCTGATCTGATTATGGTGACTTTTGTACCGTATTATAATAGCAAAATCTCACGTATAGGCCGAACCCCTTAAATGCTGCTACCGTAAAACCTTGCATATTAGCCTAACTCGCATATAAGCTGCAGCCCGACTATAGGGCGATCCTATAAGCCACACCAGCGATCTGATTATGGTGACTTTTGTTATTATCATAGCAAAATCTTGCGTATAAGCTGCACCCTATCTCTGTGATGATACTATAAGCCAGCAATCTGACTGGTGTATTAGCCGTGGCCGATATGCAATGTTTTACGGTACTCATGTCACATGGTCTACAGGATTGTCAAGAACACATTGTATCTACACACACTTGTATTTGGATTTTTCCTCTTCTTTTTCTTTTGATATCATCCTTGATTCCTGAGGTTGATTATCTTTCAAATGTATTTTTTTCAGAAACAATCAAATTAGGAGACAAAACCTTCACCAGCATACTGTTCCTCTATACTCCCATGTCATAATGACATCAATAATCAAGGGTCTTGTTTTAACCACCATCTCACTCAATGGTACCAAGGTGAGTCTTTAGCTTCCATTGCAGTCAATCGCTTCTATAGATCCTACAAAAGCAGACTTATTCAATGTGTTCAACCACTTGGTCTATATTCAACAGGTGCCCCCTGCCTTATCCCTATAATACTATATCACCCCCCAAACCTTACTATCCCCTACTTCACCCTTACCCTGCCCGTTCACATGCTAACCATTCATGGTGTCCCTCGTGACTACAAGTCTGTGCCGTCCAATGGCTGACCACCCCCTCGGGAGTAATGTCCAACGATGGGCTAGGCAGATTTTGAACCACTCTCCAATCATTGGAAGTATCCCTTAGAAGTCTTTGGTCAAGTCTTCTCACATAAATCAATTTTTACACGACAGATTTGAGGATCAAGTCATACATGATATCTTATTTATGTCCTGGAACAGCAGGCATATTATTATGCATAATCTGTGTCATAGCTACCACTGAGCTCCCATGTCTCGAGTTAGTTTGTAGTGGTAGCCTTTGGTGTCTATTTTACTGTAATAGACAATTGGTTAAATATAAAGACACAGCTGCACATTAAAGTGACTGGGTCAGTGGTTATTGCCATAGTGGTGCTTGGGCCGTGTTGCACGCTGGCCGAGTGCAATACTTATATTCATATTATATTGACATGGGGAAAAAAGAAAATAAACTTTCCCAGGGGTCACATGACTCTCAAAATGTGCAATATGGCCACAGCATGAAATACAGCATATGGTTGTTGCATGCTGTCCCAGGGAAAGGCCCTCGAATTGATTTAACCTTGTTGTCTAGTAGTAACGATAAAAAAAATACATATACTACTAACTTATGAAGATAAAACCAGTTGAAGACTCATGATTCTCAGTGAATATCCCATCACTTGTTTCTGTACCTACAAATAAAGATGTGTTTATATACGGCCAGCAAAAGATTGGATCTCCCTCTAAGACCTTCACAGCTTTGTGCAGACTGTACAAAGCAGTAGCAGAAAGGACTTGGGAGTTGCTGCCAGGCTCCCAGGAGGCAAGGACCCATTTCAGTGCTGGCCTGCTCTGAGTCTACTGAGATACAGAGCTTCATTCTCATTTGTCGTAGAAAGCGCCCATATTTAACCAGCATCTCCCAAGGGCCTTCTCATCTGCTAAACGTCCGGTCTGGTAAGAAACGGGCCTGCCTTTTGGACAGAGCAGCCTGGTGGTGGGTGAAGGTAACTGAATAGTCTTTAGGCTTAGAACTGGTAATTTAATCATGGAGGGAAGATAAAGATGCCTTCAACTCCTCGAGCCTTCCTTCCTTTGCTGTTTTACAGTTGAACAGAACTACCACTACCTTTCTCAGTATACATTGCAGTGCAGGCCCGACTGACGATAGACTTCACATGTCCAACCGTGCGGACAGAATTGTATACTAAGACTATACTGACCGTTTCCTCTATTTATAGAGAAACCTGATTTACCTGTGTGTATTGATTCTACACCGATCGTTCCCTAGTTATATTACTGCTTCAATTACGACAATTACAATACATCTACTGTAGACACAAAACACTGGCTGCCAATGATGTTTTGATGTTGATTTAAATTTGATTTAATGCTGAACTGAATGGTGTGCCCACTAGCCTAGTTCTCCAATCTATCCTGGTGTTGGTTAGTTTCAAGCTAAGCACACAAAGTAGGATGCAGGACCTTTTGTGTGTCACTTATGTATATATAATTTATCAACAGTCCCATTCCCTTATTGTGCAATTCCTCTCTCATCTAACCTGCCTATATATTCTTGCCCTTGGTTTTGTAAATGAGGGACATTATTTTGTCATTCCTCTATCAGCCTTTATTTATAGCCTGTCAGTAATTTTTTTATGTACAACATGATTGCACTGGCATAAGCAGTTAGATACAATGAGTAGACAGGAGTAAAAGACAGTCAGTCATTCACATAGACCAGTTAGCAGTCAGGAGGTACAAGGCCTCTATAACCCTCTGGGGCAGCCCAGCACCACAATAGCCATTTTATGTTTCCAATATGGATTCCCTGTCTACACTACCTAGTACAGTGGTCCATACTTAAAGTAACTCCAGAGCAGCATAATCTAATAATCGACACCTGTCATCTGGCTAGTAGATTTTAACCCTAAATTCAGGGCCATAAACCCTATTGTTTTAGGTAATCCAAATTTCTCCACCAAAACAAAGTACCATATCTAACATAAAGTTTTTTGAATCCATGCAGCATGACAAATTAGATAGTGTAACCTGCTCTATCAAAATAGGCTCCTTTGTAGCAGGTGCAATTCTGAATGATTAAGCTTAGAAGCTGCATGTGTGGCCCGTTAAGCTATCTCAATTATTCCCTCCATTGTGATTGTTTTCCATATTTTGAGGGACACCTATTTGATCATTCATAATTACAAGTCAATCTTCGGACAATGATTGTTGGAGATTAAATTAGTTCAAAAGAAATTATACTTAAATATTTGTGAAGAAGACTAATAAATGCCAGTAGAGAGAGAGAGACAGAGAGCCCAGAGAAACTGACAGAATGAAAGCAAGAATTAGTTGTATTCCAGAAATAAGTATTAGAAATAACAGGTTGGAAGGTTAGTATGATAGGGTGGCTGTATAAACAGTAACAAAGTGATTCCCCTCTGTTTGTGCTGCCTCAGGGACATGCCTGCTGGTCCACCATGATACATGCTCCGATCACAAGGTGGCCTTTAGAGGTAGCTCCCAGACTAATGTGTCTCTGTGCCCGGCCTGCAGCCCTGTTAACCTGTCATCGCCCACACCAGCCGCAAACACACCTGCTGGGAATTCTGCTTTGTTCTGTATGCTGCTTTTATGTTGTATCTGGGGTGGGATTTTAGGGGTGTTTCTAAGTTTAGATCCTAAAGGTTGGTTACAATAAAGATCATTGTTTCGGAAATCTAAACTTCTTAAGAGCCAGCATCCAGATCACGGCCACATTACTGGAACAATTGCTTCAGTTTTTCATGATTAAACTAACCAATATGTAGACATTTATATGAAGAATAAGATTAAAATAATACTGTGCCTAGTGGAGTATCATCTCTGCCAAGGGAATATGAGCACCATGCGTTATTAGCATGCTAGCAGCTGCAAAGAACAGGAGCACAAGAAGGTCAAGCAGGCTGATCAGGTTAGTTGTTGTAGCAACGGCACACAGGGTGTAGGGTGATGAATTAGGAACCTGTCCTACTAGGGGACGGGGGGGGGGGGGGGGGTCAGGGGAGATGGGAGCTGGGGAGCCTGGTTTAGTTTGAGTGTATGGTAAAAATTGATCTTCTTCTGTATAAAGATATTCACTGATATGGTTTGCTATCATTTGTCTTCCTAACAATGTCATTTACTTTGAGTCTTAAGGGATTAATTGTATCCTTACTCCTTACTAGTGTGACAAATAAAACACATGTAAACACAAATGAAAAAGTAATAATCGCCACATAGGGGTCTCTCATAATATGTGGGTCCAGTGTGAGTCCAGTGTTGGTATAGAATTTAACTATAGAGTTTAATTTTCAGAAACCAGGATAAGTGTAACTCATTGTCTATTGTGTTTATCAAACAGATGCACCAGCTTACAAGCTCTTTTAACACTACTTGTTACAAGTTATTTTTAAGTAAATTAAAAATAACTTGTAACTAGTAGTGTTTATAGTTTAACTCATTTTAGTTTAGAGTGGGGACAAGCATAAGCTTCCTAGACTCTCTCTTACACCAAACTGCTAATATTTTGATATCAAAGCAGTGTTCTCCTGACCCCTTCCAACAAGCTTTTTTGTCAAAACCGTATCCCTGTCACCAGAAGGAATCTAAGACTCCACCTTCTTACTCTGCATTAGATTCACTGCCTATTCTTCCCATCTTGATCTGAACCTCCTCCTGTTTACAGGTGAAGTGACTGGTACATCCCATCCCTCTCCTCTGAGCTGAACTGTGTCTTGGGTGTGTTGGGGGAGGGGTGTTAGGTGTTAGGTTACAGTACGAAATGCCCCTGCCTGGTATAGAGGTCCCAACCTGCTACTCTGCAGTGACGAACAACCTTTTTAAATCCTTTTTAAATCTTGTTTTTTGGTTTTATTGATGCATAACAATAACATTATATTTAAACAATCTGTATCAACGTATGATATATATTTGTAAATATAATATCTCACTTGTTTGTCATAGAAAATATTTCACGATACCCAAAATCAATATACTGTGTATCTAGTCATAAAAAAAGTTAGCTTGGAAGACTTGGATGTATATGATGCCCTGGCAAAATCTTCTGAAAGAGCTGCAGAAATCTTAAGCTTGGATTCGGAGGGCCTAACATGAGTATATATATATCACCAAAAGCTGTTATAGGTCATACAGAAAATATTACACATATCTCTTTCACTTATTGATTGCCAGTTTTGTATGAAATATTTACCATTCCTTCCATTGCAGTGATTTGTGACAAAAAATAAATCCAAAGAAAGGAAAATGTCAATTACCCTAATGAGTCATCAGCACCACAGCCATTTTTTAAAGCGTTGCTGACCAGTAATGGCTGCTTAAGTCTCTGTCCGGACCTAATCACGGTGATTTGAATCGCCTTTTTAATTAAAACTGCAGCCACAATGTAACTGGATAATGACTGCAGCAATTCAGCCACATCTGTAGCCATGGTTACTGAGTTAAATAGGTATCCAATCAGTCTCACCCTGCCAGGATTAATGTGAGATTTCATTTCCATTGATGAATTGTATGCAGTATGTCATATAATAAATGCAATCACTTTAAAGTTGACATTCAGCAATTAATTACAAATGCTGAAGCACTCTTCTATCATCACACTTCTTGTTCAATGTCTCCAAATTGAAATTTAAAGGTCTTGGTAAATTAGGGATTGAACTTGCCATACATAGAAATGGATAAAGTCCATGCGATCAATGAAATTTCTGACACAATTTGACTATTTCATAACCACAAGTCCAAGTTCATTCATTTGTAGATACTACATATAAATGCATCAAATTATTCCAGGCAGTAGCCTTTCCATGCTAAATACTCTAATAGACTTGATGTTAAGTACTGCAGTATTTCCTATTGGTGTACAATTCACCATAATATTTCATTATACATATGATTAGGTTTCTATTTCTTGGTAAAAAAATAGGATAAACCGGCCCTACAAGTGGAAATATTTTAAATCCACTGTGGTCAGTGTGTGGTCACAGTGGACCAAAAAATAGTCCCGTGTTTGGAACTGATTTTTACCAAATGATTAGATGATATTTTTCTTAACCCCTCAAGTTTAGTCCTCATTAGAATTATTTCCTAATTCTTTCATCCTAACATTTTTGTGAGTAGCTTTGACTAGACTGTACCAAGCAGCAGTGGCGAGGACCTCTCAGTTGTTGCAGGGCTCCCAGGGGGCAGAGACCAATTTCAGCGGTGGCGCTCTGGGCCTACTGAGATACGCAGCTTCCTTCTCATTTGTCTTGGAAACAGCCATATTTAACCAGTGCCTCCCAAGGGCCTTCTCATCTGTGTCACTTCTGGTCTGGTAAGAAATAGCCCTGCCTATTAGATGGTGCACTCAGGCAGTGTGTAACGGTAAGGGAATAGTCCTTGAGCTTAGAACTGGTCATTTAATCATGAAGTGAAGATAAAGATCCCCTCAACCCCTGATGGCTTCCTCCTTTACTGCTCGTGAAAGCACAGTTGGACAAAACTGCTGATGTCTTTCGACCAACTTCTAGTATATTTACTCTTACCTAAGCTAATATACAGAATGGGACAAATAAATATTGATACAACAGTGACATCTTTGGCATCAATGGCATGACAGAAATGAGGAGTTATGAAGTGTTTTTTAATTCCAAAAGGGATATCTCCAGTTCAGAGGTGCATACTTAAAGAAACTCAGAGAACAGTAATCTTGTGTAACCTTGGTAAATTGTAGACCAGGTTCCCAGTAGTATCCACCTGTGGCTTGGTAAGCAGCTTTTAAACCTGTGAAAGAACTCTTGAGAAATATGAAATAGCTGAAGGAAAATGGTTTGATAAAAGGTAACTCTATCCAAGTATTAAGGAAAAGTCACTTCGCTCAATTAATCTCTATGTTCAACCTTTGAAATAGCTTTTGCATATATAGTATAAGCACCCACTTGCAAATATAGAGGCACCAGCCAAGAGGTTGTTCCTTCTTGCGTAGGATGGGGCTGACACACCCCATCAGTGTAATCAGGGCAGGCTGGCTGCAAATCACCCATCGTTATTCTGTACAATTCAGTAGGAGGTGCAAATGCCGTCTATTTGGAGAGGGATAGTGCCTACAGCACTCCACCTTTTTTTTTTATGTGTAAATGCAGCTCAGGCAAGTATACTACACCATGTCAAAGGGCATTCAGGGAACAGAATACTCTGTCAAGGGTTAATAGACATTTGGTTAAATTGTGTACAAGACAAAGGAACTAACAAATGTATCGTACCGTTGATCTTATGAAGAATAAATTTTACCAAACTTGAACTTGAAACTTGAACTTGGCATAACCCAGTGAAATAGAGCATAAGCTTGTGCAAGCACTGGGGCTACCCAAGCTTATGCTATCAAATTGGCTTGGGGATGCCCAACACTGGTGTATCCTTACACTAATTCCCAGGGAATATATTGAATGATTGGGCTTCGATCGATCTCTTGTTCTAAATGTAGCTATTTCTATCCAGCTACCACAAGATATTCAAGCCAAAGATTTGTGTATCATTTGATATAGGATTATAGATGGTGTTTTGCCAGTATAACTCAGTCGAATTCAAGCCACCTTACAGGGTTACATAAAAAATACAGAACATCTTTGAAACTATTACAAAGACCCAAAGGGAACCAAAGGGCAGGGGCAACGGTGACAGGCATGGTTCATAGGGGCCCCATTTGTGTGTATTTATAAATATAAGCTCTAGAATAACCATGGACCTCCTTTGGCCTTGTTCAGGAGGAGTATAGACTATTTTTGGCAATGATAGGATATATCTAAGAACTGTGGTGTCAGGTCTGGCAATGATAAGAGCACTCAGTTTGGCTACCGCCCACCCACTCATCTACACTCATCTCGAATTGTTATGATGAAAGCTTAATAACCCCTCCTAGCCCACAAATACTCAAATATGTTTTCCTCAGATGGATAAGGAATTTTACTCCCAGCTATTTACCACACCTACCTGAAAATTGTGTTTTTGGTGACAATGTTAAGTTGAAATTGTGTAAATAGGAACTATCAGATTGTTTGTGTTCAAAGATAATCTAAATGCTCTGGGCATTAGTCTGTCGTGGCTATCCCAGGTTAGCAGCTTATTAAGTCAATATCCTCAATTTCCACCTTTTGACTTGGAACTTGGATTATTTAG
This sequence comes from Harmothoe impar, assembly GCA_947462335.1. Lineage (NCBI taxonomy): Eukaryota > Metazoa > Annelida > Polychaeta > Phyllodocida > Polynoidae > Harmothoe > Harmothoe impar. The sequence goes on from OX381710.1 coordinate 4,517,054, forward strand.
TGAAGAAAGAGCCACCCAAAATGAATAAAGGGACAAATTGGACGAAGTGCAGGTAGCTTAATCCAGGAGACATGCTGATCTATACAGAGTTTCAAGTATCCCTTAGTTGCCTTGCTGAGACTCTCTATGATCTTTCATATGACATCCATTTTATGTGTCCATTTTAAAGAGACCTTTCCTTAAATAAAAGACAGCGTTGGTAGGGGTTTCGTCCAGAGAAAGGGGGAGGCAGGGAGGCAGTGAGGCCAGGAGGCAAGGAGGCAAGGAGGCAGGCAGGGATGGATGATTATTTGATAGTCGCATATACCTGGATGATCCAGCTATATGTAAGGGATTGCATGAATTGTTCACTGCTTTACTAAGCAATATTAGGCAAAATGAATCGTTCAAACTTAAAAAATGGGCCCCTGTGGCCATGTCAGCCTGTGGACAGGGAAGTTGTTATATACTGCAATGAATTTGTGTAACCTCAAGGTTCTTTGTACACAATGGGGCCTAATCTCCTAATCTAATATTAACCCTTAATGATTTTAGCTACAACTCTACTCATGCATCATGACAAAGGGCACAGGTTAATAAGCCTTAAAAGATGGTTTAATGCATTCATGCATCATGCCCTTGGCCGGTATGATTTATGAATGCAGCTCTAGTAACTCACCAGTGCTACATTCAAGCATCATGCCAACCCTTCATGCTTCACACGCACCATAAGGATTGCCCTAACTTTTAGTGACATGCCTTCCTTACAGGGTTAAACAGCTGTCCTGCCCTCAAAGGGCAGATGTTGGTTTTAAACCCCAAGGTCAATAAGGTCATCTGAGACTTCAAGCAGACTCAACCCTTTGAGGGAGATGACCAAAGGCCAAGGGGGCAATATCTATGACATTATCAGCTTAGTTATCAGTGTTTTAAAAGCACCTGTATGATGTTGGTTAAAAGTAAGAGCGTCCTAATCCGACATCAGAGTGAGTTCTTCTACAAACAGAGGCGTGTAATGTTTCATATGTGACTCCTATTGATGAGACCAGATGACAAAGGTCCCTCTTTGTATGTTTTTTTTATCAAGAATTTCTACACAGTTAATTTGCTTATATCGCCCAACCCTGCAAATATCACAGAGAGAATATTGAGGATAATCTATCAACTATAATTATACTGATAGGGAGTGTTCATATTTTAGCAACATCAATGCATGCAGATTATACAGCTATAAACAGCTCTACATATTCATGCATTATAATAGCGAAGGACTTATTTAACTTAATCTGTATGCTGCACTCAAAGGGAAGGTCATCATATCACGAAATTGATAATAGAAAGTTAAATGATATCTTCCAAAACTCCTGTAGTAAAAAAACATTAAAATGACTGATAAAACACTGAGAGATCCACAAGACAAATGTTGTGGTTGTCCTTTATTGGAGCCAGAACAGAAGTAGAGTGCAACAAACATGAATTGAAAAGTTCAACCAGTCTCTCATTAAACCCACATTAGTGTAGCACACAGAGGCTCGTGTCATAGATATAGGTGCTCTGCCCGGGGCAATATTGAAATGAGGAACAAACACACGCAAGGGCAGGTTTCAAAAATAACAAAAGGTGTTTCAGGTTGCCCTAGCCTATGTGACCGACCCTAGATTCTTTTCTTAAACCTGAAGCACACCTTTCTTTTTTACTTTTTTTCCGACCAAGTGATACCATGAAGCAGAATTAACTGCTCCCTTGGAATTTGAAGTGTATCGATCCTGTAGGGTCAGTAAAATAGATAATGGCAACCATGCCGAGTTAAAGATAGCATATATGAACACTATACTGTACTGAAATGGCTAAAGAAAAGACTATATACTGCTTCGAAGAATGTAGACAATATAAAGTATGCTAACCATTTAATGGCCAGGTGCTTTGATATTCTATTCCCTTAGCACTGATGAGTAGCATGCCACTGATGAATCTTCAAGCATCGTGCGTACTGACATCCACTACCAAAAGGTTAGAGGCAGTAACGGTGAGCTACTGCACTGATACCCGTGCTTCCTGATAAACATTGTAGGTAGCATACTGTCAGTGAAGGGTTGATATCAATTGTGAACAATGTAGTAATCCAACCCCTGTGTTATTGAAAACATGACAGTCGGGATACATGTTGGTCACATTACTAATTGCTGTGCACGCTGTCATGAAACAGTTGTATCCTGGCTGTACAGGACTTTAATGTTAAAAGCCCTTTGCAGTCATGATGTATTTATGCAGGTATGCTACAATCTTGTAACATACATGATCCCAACACTTCAGGAGTGTATCAACCTTGTATGGCTGGCATGATGCCTGCATGGCACCCTGGCAAGTATAATGGCAGGCTCACATGCATTTATGCATCATAACAACAAAGGACATACTATATCTAAGCATTATGGAGCCCATAAAGGGTTGAAATGGTACTGCACAGCTTCTAATAACCTGCCATGGATGTGACTCTCCAATTTCATCCTTGAGCCTATTGTATGCAGAATCATGTAGGGCTTTCTGCTCCATGTGCCTTGATTACTAATGAAAATTCACTGCGCAGTATGAAAATCATGACCTAGAGAAAACTATTTCCTTCATGTTGTAAAGTAAACAAATAGTTACATACTTGGTATAAGTTAAGGTCTATACTGTCAGTAATGCAGTGAGCAATGAATAACTAGCATATTTTGTGGATCAACTAACTGTTAGATACTAAAGTGTAAAAATTGCTTCTGTTATAGCCCCCAGTAAATTGATTTAATGAAAATAAGATAGATGAAAAACACCTTCCCAGCTAACAAAAAAACGTTATTTTACGTCAAAATAATGTTATAAAACTTCATATAACATTAAGCAATTGTAAGAAGCCTTAGAGAAACATTATTTAACGTTACATAATTTTATAAAATGTTGTATAATGTTTTTTGTTTACTGGGTTAGTTGTTTTCGTCAGTGCCAGGTGATGAGATACAATGTCTTAAATCTTTTTAAATGAAAGAAATAGAAGGATGCTTCACATGGGGTTTAGGGGGGAGACACAGATCCTCTTTTCTGCATGGCTGTCACATAGTCCCCTTTCAGTCAGCATCTTGCTTACAGTACTGTTTAACTAATGAGGTAGCATGCCGCTTCTGGTACCCCGGGGGACAATACCTCACCCTGCCCTATAGACCTACAAGGGCTGCATAGTAATTTAATGCACTGTGCATCCTTTTTCGTCATGATGCCTTAATGCAGGCCTTGTGAGTTTTTTTTGTTTTTTTTTGAAACATTTATCTTTATTCCTGAGTTTATTTACTTTTACATCGAGATAATAATCGCATTTGTGCTATGGGTGCACTCCCGTATGAAATAATATTAATCCCGTTTGCCACATTGTTTGTTATAATTCCTATAACTCAGGCCAGAAAGATCCCCCTCCTCCCACTTTTCTCAAGTGTGTGGAGGATCTTCTCGGGGGACCCTTTCCTTCTTTTAGAAGGTACAATATTATTTTAGTAATAGTCCGGTCCTGTTTAGACCTAGACTTAGCAGTATAGTTTACACTAGAGGTAGTCAAAATACCCTGATTTAGTTCATACAAGAAATCATCTTTCAAAAGGGAATATAAAAGATCACCTTAACATTATAGGTACCACACCAGCCAGCCATTTCTTTCTGTCTAACTTAAATGAGTTGTGGTTGGGCAGGAGGCGAACAGGAGCAGGTAACGCATTCCATAACATGGAGCCATAGTGTTCGACACATCTAAAATATACATCACAGTGAGGGGTTACTCTAAATAAGATTGGCCCTTGATGAGCCCTGGTTGGTACATATCTATTAACAGTATATTCAGTATCATGAGCCCTTTTGTACATAAAGTTGAGGAGGTGAGCTTTTCTCCGATCCTCTAACATGGGTTTTTTAGCTAAGGCATGAACTCTGTCTGTGTCAGTAAGATGATCTACCTTTAAACAAATTTTCAAACATCTATTTTGTGCGTACTGGAGGTCGTCTAAAATATATTGGGATGCCGAACAGAATAATTGGTCCCCATAATCGAAGTAGGGTAATATTTTGGAAGAATAAATTTTGAGAGCTATGCTCTTTGTCATGGCTGCCCTTAGGTTAGCCAGGATATATGTCTTGTGGTTGATTGATTTAAGTTGTTGTTTAACATGCAAATCATATTTCAAATGGCTATCCAGCATTACTCCAAGATATTTATATGACTGTACGACCATCAATTTGGACTCATGTAAATACAAGTTTATATGCATAGCATTCAATTTCTGTTTAGAGGCTGTAAAGGCCATGACTTTGGTTTTACCCGTATTTACCGTGAGTTTATTTTGAAGGCACCATAATCCAAAAATATCAAGACTCGACTGTAGACGCCTATGAATATTTTCCAGATTAACATCAGAATCAAAAATTACCGTATCATCAGCATATAACTTAATTTCAGAGTTTTTGACACAATTTGGTAGGTCATTCACATATAATAAAAACAATAACGGACCTAGTATTGAGCCCTGTGGGACACCGCAGACCACTCCCAGCGAATCAGAAAACATATGATTAACCTTTGTTTTTTGTACTCTATCACTTAAATAACTTTCTAACCATTTTAAATTATTATTTCTTATGCCATAATTCTCAAACTTACTTGATAGGATAGAGTGGTCTACGGTGTCAAAGGCCTTGCTCAGGTCAATAAATACAGCGACTGTTGGTTTAGCTACATTCAGGTTTCTAGCAATAATATCAGTGAAATCGGCTAGGGTGGCTATTGTAGACTTGCCAGCTCTAAAGCCCCCTTGATGACTCGATAAGATATTGTGTCTGGACAGGAAATTCATAATATGTTTATGCACAAGTTTTTCTATAAGTTTACAGGGGGTCGGTGTTAGCGCAATAGGGCGATAGTTCCCTACACATTTTGGGTTACCTGACTTATAAATAGGTACAATTATAGCTGTTTTCCATTTCAGTGGTACACTGCATGAATTAAATGAACAATTGAACATATCTGCTACTCTTGCCAGGTCATGCATGAAGGCATCCTTGATTACCATGTTTGACATGTTATCTATAGCAGAAGACTTATGGACATTTATATTCTTTACAACCTTTTCAACCTCGTTTTGTGTGGTCCTAAAATCTAACAGATTTTCAGCAATCCTATCATCATATGGTCTCCATACATCATGCATGTCCTTTGATAAATTTGGGCCCACATTTGCAAAAAAGGAGTTTATATACCCCGGTACATCAACTTCAGGTATGGGTAGGTTATCTAGTAGGCTCGTGAGCTCTACTGTGGCATGCTTCGGTGCGTCGGGTATGAGTTTTTGTATTTTCCTCCAGAATTCAGTTGAATTACCCTCACTAGCTTTTAGTTCCTCCCGTATACACCTTCTTTTTGCTGACCTAGCGAATTTATTGCCCTCTTTCTTAGCTTTGTCAGCTTTAACTTTATCCGTAATATTCCCAGTAAGTCTTGCTTTGGACAGAAGGTTGTTTTTATCCCTCAAGACATTAACCATATGGTCAGTTACCCATTCTTCCCTGTCTTCAGGAATTTTGAATGTTTTGACCGGGCACATTTTATCTAGAGAATTTTCTATAACATCATGCATTATGTCCCACTTGATAGCAACATCAGCAGTATTATCATAAACAGACCAATCATGGGCATCCATGTCTGCACCAAGTTTGACAGCATTGTACCTTTTATATGATCTGCCCACATGGGCTCTCTTTGGCCTTTTATCAGCACCCTTTTTTCTTATCATGTAGACAGCATAGTGGTCTGAGACATTAAGGTTCATAACACCAGACTCTTGTATAAATTGTGCATTTGTACAAATTACATCGAGTATTGCTTTTGAATTACCAACACAGCGCGTATAATCTTTAATGAGTATTCTAAGCCCAAAATCTTTCATTAACTTTTTGAAGTCCTTTACTCTTTCATCTCTTAAGGCTAGGTTAATGTTTATGTCACCAGTTAGTATTATTTCAATTTTGTTTCTTTCTGGAATGGCAGCTAAAGTTATTTTGAGAAGTCTAATAAATTCAATTTTTGAACCCCTGGGCGGTCTGTATGTGTTTACCAGAACTAAGCGCTTGTTGTTTGGTTTTTCAATGCGAATACTTTGTATTTCAATATCTTTACAACTTTGATTTAAGTGGCTCAAGTCATATGCATCATGATAAATGTCCTGTCTTATGTATGTACACACACCACCTCCAGTTTTGGGGTTTCCATCAATATCAAATTCAAGCTCATCGTCAACCCAATTTCTGTCTACCCGGTGTACCACAAAACCAGGGAAACTATAACTCAGAGAATTTTGTGTGTCTTTAAACCATGATTCAGTAAAACTCATTATATCAAAAGGATTTTGATTCAATTCAATTTGTAATCTAGCATAGTTTGCATTAATACTTCGCGCATTCATATGGAAAACCTGCAAACCTCTCCTACCCATTAGTGATTGAACACTAGCCATTATCAATCAGGAAACATGTAACATAGCCCTCGACTTTGTGGCTGGTACCTTTGGTTGTAAGTGAGAAACAAAAAACAAATACAAACTCTGCTATTTTGCAGGTAATAGTAATGAACAATTTAGGTCTATTTGGACCTTGTATACATTTTCCCAAGTCTCTTCCACTAGACCTCGGCTTATAAGCCATCTAGAAGAAGATGAAGATATATTCCTTAAAGTAGAGAAACGGGTGAACGGCTTTTGTGCTCCTCACACTTGGACTTTTGCAATTTTTATGATATGTAAAGTAATATTCACCCACAATTCTTAGGTTTGTAGGGTGCCCTGAGCCAGGACTTAACTCTAAGTCTTAAAACTAGTTATACTACAAGGTCAATAATACAAGAAACCTCCTTTTTGTCATCACGATAATACTGTCAGTAATTGTACATCAATAAGCAGTATATTCCAGGGTAAATAAATAACTCAGTATAGTATGTGGCATCGGTAAGCAGGTGTTAGACACTCATAAGTTAAGCAGCGACAGGTACCGGTAATCACAAAAATTATTCGCAGGACTATCAGAGAATTAAGAGCCAGTACCGGTAAGTATGTATAATATAAAGTGAGGTACGGACAAGTACCGGTAAGCCCCGAGTTACCCATTGACTTTAGTACTATTGGTATTATGAACGGATTAACATACAGAATCATGTGTTAACATCAATACATTTTAGGTACCGGTAAGCCCCGAGTTACCCATTGTCTTTAGTACTACCGGTATTATGGACAGATTAACATACAGAATCGTGTGTTAACATCAATACATTTTTGGCAAAACAGTTTACAAAATCCTGGCCCCATTTCTTGAGCAGGTTTGTTGTTGGATGAATTCCATCTGACCCTAGCACATGGTATTTAATGTTTAATATCCCGTCTCTTTCTTTAAAATAATGGTTTGCGAGCCATGGCGTAGCTACCTGATTGGCTTCATTCAGTTCCACAACTACTTTGTTAAAGGCATGTATTGCATTATCAACAAGGTCTTGTTGGCCTGATTGGACATTTACTACTTTCTTGGCTAATTCACAACCTGTAAGTGGACACATAACTACTTTAGCATTTGGGTGATAAAAATATAACCAGTCAAGTCCTACTTCTGTGTATGCACACAGGTGGGTGTTGAGATATTCTGAGTTGTACCAGTTACATGTGATGGAGCTAGGCCTATATTGTTTCTGGGTCACGTCACATTGTCCCCCAAACACGTATATGATATCTCTTGGGTAACTTCTCAGGTGGAATTCCGCCTTGACTATGAGTTCTTTGATAGTGGCTCCATCAAAGTGAAAGACCATATATCGAGTGCTTCCAGTGTTTACATTTTTAATGTGATCATGTAGGAATTTCCCTCGGGAGTCACAGAAAATCACATTTTTTGGTGCAGGTTTCCAATACTTCAGCATAGTGTCAACATGGTCCTGCCATGCTTTTTGGAATTGAGGGGTTTCATCGTTTATAGATGACATGATGTTACCGGCACTTGTTCACCAAATGCTTACTTTGTTAACCGCTCCAATCTATCAATACCGTAATATCACGTGCACTGATTATCATAGAGTTTATAACAAGGTTTCAATTTGATATATATATTATTTATTAAGAAGATTTTGCATTTCTTGTTGGTCCAAGCAATATCAATGTCGTAATTTAACGTACTTTGATATCAGTTAGGTAAACAAGCATATGTTTCAGTAGGCCAAAATTAATATTAAACGTCAGGTGGGTAGTGGTATAGATTTCTAGAGGGAAATATCTGGCAATAAATTGAATTTCAGTACTTCGGGGTATTTCTGTTACTACTCTTTAAGGTGCCAGACTAAACTTATACTTGACGTCCATTTCCCTCAGCATCAGCTAGGGCCTGGGTTGAATGGTTTGAGGCATTTTCATCTGCTGCTATGAGAAGGTCTTGACGTAGTCTCATGAGGATAGAGCCCATCAGGTTGCAATCGTCACGTACGTTTTCTTTTGTCATCTCTTTGACTTGACCAAGGTGGTATCCAGCTCCCCATTTCTGGCTGAAAGTTGCCTCGTAAAGCATTTTTCCATTTGTCTCAAGTAGGGTATTGTTCAGCTCAGCATTGAATGTGTATTTGGCCTCATTTAGGTCATACATGAGATCCTCCTCAGCTTCCTCAATATCTCTGGTTTTCTTGAGTTTTCTGCCTGCTAGCATGCAGTCATACGGGGTCTCAAGTTTGAGTATTGCCTCAGCCAGTTCATCTTGGTTACACTGTAGGGCCAGCTGATGTTGGAAACCTCTTTCTGTGGAGTCGTAGAGATAGTTTTCATACGGTACTTCACATTTGTAGAGATTACTCATAGGAGCATGGCAACTCTGGAAGGCGATTCCATCAGGAGTGTCTTGAGTCTTGGCATTTGCAAGGGTCAGGTCTTGGGGCAAGTTGTTTATTCTTGCGTATGGGTATGACTCTCCCTCAATGACAATTGTCAGGTTTTTCACGTGGGATTTAATGTTCCTGGATCTCGCTAGGGCATTTATGGCATTGAGTTCACCCTGTTTTAGACGGTCAGCAGGGGAGAGATCGTCCTTGAGAGAGACACCAAACCATTGATTTACATGTCTGAGTTTGTTGACATTTTGAAAAATTTGCTGCTTGAATTGATTTGATGAGAAGACCACTACAATAGGCCTAGCCCGTATTTTGCGATTGTCACCTTGTCTCGGTTTGATGAATCTACCCCTTCTATAAACAGATTCGGCTGCCGTGGAGGTGAAGTTTACTTGGAGACATGTCAACAGGTCGTCAACAATTCCTCTCAGGTTCTGGCCCTCTTCTTCCCTATATCCCTCGAGTACTAGAATTTTCCTTCTATTTTCTTCCTCGAGGAATACCAGTTTCTTTTCTGTTGACTCAACGCCTTTGTAAATTGTATTTACCTTTTTCGCCAGGGATTCATGTAGATCATCCGTGTCACCAATACTTTCCTTATTGTTGACTATGTCTTTTTCGGCATTAGACAGACGTATATGGACGGTGTCAAACATGTGCGCTATCTTGACAGCGCGTTCGCTTCCCTCGGTGAACCTTTTTTCAATCGTATCGAAAAGACTCAAAATCTTCACAGTGGTGGCCTCTTGCTCCCTTAAACGTATGTCCAGCTCATTTATCCTCTCAATGGCCGACTGGTGGGTAGCATTTGATCTTAGTAGTGGTTTGTAGTCCCTTGTGACGGCTGCAGGCGGGTCATACGTCCATGTTGTCGGCGCGTCCAGCCCTAGAAAGGCCGCAGCGGCTCCCGTGTCATCCGCATTGACTCCGGGCGCGGTCGGGTCTTGATCCTCCTCGTTGTTGACGGACATTTTAAAATGTCGCTCTCTCTTCTTTCTTTGGGGTTTCGGAGGTAAATTTATGTTCTCCAGTTTCCCTGTGTACTTATACAGTCTTCAGACGAGAATTGTGAGGTTAGTGGTGATAAAAGATGGGATAATCCAACAAATAGTGGAGCAGCCGTTCAGTGCGGTCTCTACTCGTTGGCGGCCATCTTCATCTTGTTACTGGCTCAGGGTGCATTTGAGCACTGCGTGCCTGACCGCAAATGTGGAAGCTCCACAGGGTCAGCATCATGCAGACATTGATGTATCACCAGGAGGTCTGATCACTGGAATACATCCATGCATTATGATGACAATGGAAACAGCACTTTGCCACCCTTAAAGGGACTGACATGCACAACCATATATACAGAAGGAAACCACTGGCATTGTTCCTGCACTGTTGAGGTCGGGGAATAAAGAAAGAAAGCTGCCCCAGAAAATCTACAATATAAGTAGAAAGTAGACATTGACACATAATGGAAAATGCTGTGTTGCCTCATTATTAGCCCAATTCTTTGCCCAATGGATTCTCGGAACCGTATACAGATGCCCCTGTACAGAAGTCCCATGCTCCAAGGGCCCAGTTCAGAAACCTGTGTTCAGAAGGCTCTTAACACAGAACAAAATAATTCAGTGTCAACTGCCTCGGGCCAAGTCTAAATCAGCCTACTTCAGAATAGGGTATTCCAGCTAAGACTATGTCTCTTGTCGTCATGATGCTTGAACACAGTCCTGGTTAGTAACTCGCCATGGGTCTCTTTTGGAACAACTGCAGAATCTGTCACTCAAAAAAAAAAGTTTATAGTGTCATATTTTGCAATTGACGATGGTATTTCTGATTGTCTACAGGTGGGAAATAGATACATATTTTCATGTATTTTTATGTGATTTATTGTGAAAGGGACCCCGTATTATGATCGTTCTGGTGCATTTTACCCAGCAGATATGGCAGTCGTTCTGAAAGAGGCCCCAGTACCTGCAGTGCTGCATTCAATGACTGTGCCGATCCTACAGGGTGGGGGCACTCCTGAAGGATTTGAGTAATGCACCAATACAGCACCGATGAGCAACTCTTCAATTGATTATTTACCAAAAAAAAACTATTTTGAATGTAAACCAGCCCCTTCTGGGACTGGGATTGTGGGTGTCTCGTACCCCCCCCCCCCCCCACTAGACAGCAGGTTTCTACGGGGAGGACAGGCAGTACCTCCCCCCCCCGGGTCCCCCCCCCCCCCCCACACCCTCACCCTTGCCTTCAATGCGGGAGCGGACAGGGCCGGCGTCCCAGAGCCCAGATAGCCCCTGGTAATGTTGTCATGGGGATGCCTCCCTATCAACCGTGCGGTACCGCTTGTACCTATGGAGGATTGCGGACTGAACATTTTAGGCTGCATTACCTCAAATATGAGAAGGTTTTAACATGTAATACTTACAGGAGAGGTTCAAAGGCACATGTACTGTGCAACCCAGTTCTATTTGATCACTGTTCCTCGATATGTGCCTTATTAAAGTGGCATTTAATTTTAGAAAACAATGAGGGAAATTTGGGAAATTTGCCTTCTCTGTTGCCAGAACATCTGTGCGAGGCTATTTGTATGACTGGGTCTTTATATATTTTTTCTTTTTAAATGAAATGGAATGCTGAGAATCAGTGTGACAGAAAGAAAAAGAATCATATATAAAGGACTCTAAATAATAGTGGACGCAAATTCAAGATGACAATCGAGTTGGCTCTAAAAAAAGTACATATTTTCATATAGACTCTTTTGGTTTATCTGTTTCCGGCGAGCCCTCAATGCTATTTCAATGGGGTGTTTCCCTGGTGCCAACTAATGCTGTTTTATATGTAGGGGAAATAAACACCTGACAAACCTAATCCATTGCCCAGTGGAAGGCTGACTTTATGGACATGATTCAGTGTCAACAGCCCACGGCAGTCCCTCAGACCAGTATATTGCAGCTTAGACGAACCCGTCACCCAAATGTCAAGCCAGTCAGTGGTTTTAATTGAAGAGTTTGGATGCAAAGAAAATTTTTGAAAAAAGAAATTTTGAAAAAAATACAAAAATCTGATTTTAGGAATAGTTAGATATGATCCTTATCTTACTTTCCCAAGAATAAATTTTCTCATGGCATCAGGGCCTGCTCAGTATACACTATGTCAACAAGCATTGTATGCTACAATTCTGGGAGGGAGTTATGTCGTTTTGCATCCAAACTGGTCCATTGAAATTTTATCTCCAAAGAAAACGTCATAAAACTACCACCGAAACCTATTCCTTGACCGGGTGGAAGGCTGGCTTTATGGACATAATTCAGTGTCAACACCCTGGCTTCAGACCGGGGTATTGCGGCTAAGATGAACCCGTCAGCCAAATGTCAAGCCACTCAGATGTCGGACATGACCCCCGCCTTTTCTAAATATCCCACTCTACTTCCGTTAGTCCCTCCCTGCTGCGGAAACCAACTCGAAGCCGGGCCGGGGAGGAGAGGGGGAGGGGAGGAGAGGGGGAGAGGGGGAGGAGTGGGGGAGGGGTGGGGGAGGGGTGGGGGAGGGGTGGGGAGGGATGAGGTGGTATTAGGGCATGTAGCAGAAACTGGGCAGGAAGGAAGATAGAGGACTTAGGCCTTATCAGATGTCTTGAATGTGATATCAAGGCAACCCACAATAAGCATTTGTAAGAAACCAAGGAATATTACTAACTTTCTGTATCTTTTTATATTAAAATGATGCCATTTATTTACATCTCACTTAATAGATCTGTTCAATCCAGCATTGCGCCGTTTCCAGCATTTTTGTTTGTATGTGTATCTGTATTTGGGAGCCAGGGTGGCCATGTGCATGCAGAATTCTAGATCAATATTTAATATAGAGAGATAGCTGATGATGTCCAATTGAGCTTTACCAGACCAACTTGTATCTACATACTACATCTTTGTTTTTGTCTATTGGCTGCAAACCCCTAATGGCAAGTTTTAGCACTGACTGATGATTTTAAATGCTTAATGCATTATTTGATTTCTACTTTCCTGTATTCATATAGAATTAGTTCCGATTTTCTCCATTCTCTTTGGGATCTACTGTAAAGTGTGATTAAGGGCAAAATACAAATTGGGATGATTCAACTTTAAACCATTAGTGTCACCTTCACATAAGGCAATGTTTTAGATTATATATTTATCATGTATGCACGAGAAGTCATGGTTTTATAGCCATGGCACATGGCAGTACGGTGAATCAGAACAAGGTGTTAAGGTGGGTCAATATGATGCCTTTTTCGTCCACTGTGCCTTCTTCTGCGCAGGTACATTCTCAAGTCTGGCCATAGAACACCAGGGCAGCTTTTTTCAAATTGGCCTAAGTAACATCAAAAGGTCATAAAATAGGATATGGCTCACTCTCACCAAATCAGTGCAACTAAAAAAGTGACGTACATGATCGGCGGACGTACATGATCGGCGGACGTACATGATCAGCAGAGTACAAAACCCATTTTTTACCCCCTGCACTACGATGTTTAACTCTCCCAACCATACCTACAGGCTGTAATGTATCTTTCGGGAGTTTATTAGAAAAAAAAACCTCCCAAAATATTTATAGGGGCCGGAGGGGGGGGCTCAATGTGTAACCGATCATGTACGTCACATGACGTACATGATCGGCTTGGAATGTCATGTAACATTTCCTCATTACCCACTGCTTCACATGTCTATGATTATACATATTTAGACCTACAACATATGTACACCTTGCTATGATTGATTTATGTTTTATATATGGTCAGAAAGGGTAATTAAGACAGTCAATAAATAATGGCCGATCATGTACGTCACATGACGTACATGATCGGGATCGAAATGTCATGTAAAATGATTTTAATAGTCGCATCTATACATTTCTAACACATAACATTTCAATACACACATCATATGTACACGTTGGTAAGGTTTATTCATGTTTTATCATGTTCATAAAGGGTAGGGCAGTCAATAAATCACCGATCATGTACGTCACCGATCATGTACGTCACATGACGTACATGATCAGTATTAAAATGCCATGAAAAATGACCTCAATAGTCGCATCTATACATTGCTAACATATTACATTTCAAGAGACACATCGTATGTACACCTTGGTAAGGTTTATTTATGTTTTATTATCTTCAGAAAGGGTAGGGCAGTCAATAGATCACCGATCATGTACGTCACCGATCATGTACGTCACCGATCATGTACGTCACCGATCATGTACGTCCGCCGATCATGTACGTCCGCCGATCATGTACGTCACTTTTTTAGTTGCACTGGTTTGGTGAGAGTGAGCCATATGGATTTTCTATGACCGGGGCGAGAACAACCAACCTTTGAATATGAAGGCATCCATTCTACCACTGTGCTATGCAGTCTGTAGTGGTTGTCCTCATTGGAAGTCATACATAGGTAGCCCTCAGAATATTTCTATTTTTTTTCAACTTTTATTTTTCAATGGGCCTAAACCTTAGAAATATGTGCGGGACCATGTGTTAAAAATATATTCTCTAGATAGAAAACATCAAAGCCTATACTCTGAGAGAGTTATATAGAAATTTAGCTACTTTTCAATACAATTTCATGTAGATATGTGGCAAAACACTGTATAATCCATCACATGAGACATTAACTTAAGGCTTAAATATCTCAGAAAATAGCCCGGGACCCCCCTATTTTCTCAGTTTCTTTGGAAAGTGTATGCTATTATGGTCTTATGGTGAAAACCTGATGAAAATCTAGCTACTTTTACATCAAGGCATTGATCCACCTTAACCCTTTAACCCTTTCAGGACGGCATAATGCATTCATGCCCTTGGTCGTCATGATGCATGAAGGCAGCCCTGGCTAGTAACTCGCCAGGGCTACATTCAAGCATAATGCTAACCCTACTGGGTTAAGATACTCCCGTAGGGTCAGCAAGATGCACCAATGCAGCCCTGTCAAGTTACTCAAGGGGCTGCATTGGTGCATCATGATGACAAAGGTCATCTTTTAGGGATATCCTAAAAGGCTTTAAGGCTGCATATGGTTTCAAAGGGGAAACCCTGTAGTCTCCTCATAGTCTTCTCGCCAGGGCTGCATTCATGCAGTGTGCCAACTCAACACGGTAGTATCAACCTCGTAATGTACACAATATCAGCAAGGTATAGTGAAGCACTATGTGGCCCTTCAGAGTGGTACCCTTTGTGTAATGTATGCACATTGGGACATAATTCAGTGTCAACAGCCTGCGGCAGGTATAATTTCATACTTTTTTCACAACATTAACTCTGGGATAGAGATGTTGATTTGCATCCAAACACTTCAATTGATTATTTTTTAACCAAAAAACACAACTTTGAGCCTTAAAAAACTGCCTCTCAGATTGCCTAGTGGATGACTGACTTCATGGGCATAATTCAGTGTCAACAGCCCTGACTGCACCTCGCCAGCCTCCCTCAGACCGGGGTATTGCGGCTAAGACGAACCCGTCAGCCAAATGTCAAGCCACTCAGTGGTCGGACATGACCCCCGCCTTTTCTAAATATCCAACTCTACTTCCGTTAGTCTGTCCCTGCTGCCGAAACCAACAGGAAGCCGTGATGGGGAGGAGAGGGGGAAGGGGGGGGGGGGGGGAGGGGGAGGCTTAGGGAGGTGTGGGGGGGGTAAGGTGGTATAAGGGCATGCAGCAGAAAACTGGGCAGGAAGTCAAATAGAGGACTTAGGCCCTATCAGATGTTTCGAATGTGATATCAAGGAAACAAGCAATAAGCATTTGTATGAAACCAAGGAATATTACTTACTTTCTGTATCTTTTCATGTTAAAATGATGCTATTTATTTACATCTCAGTTAATAAATGTGTTCAATGCAGCATTGCACGTTTTCCCTCAATTTTGTTTGTAACTATATCTGTATTTGGGAGCCAAGGTGGCCCCACACATGCCAAATTCCAGATCAATTGTTACATATAGAGAGCTGATGTGTTAACCAAATGAGTTTTAGCACTGATTGACAATTTTTAATGCATCATGCATCATTTGATTTCTGCTTTGCTGTGTTTATTTACACTTGGTTCCCATTTTCTCAATTCTCTTTTGGTTCTACTGTTTAAGGTGGATCGCTACCTGTTGAATATGAACCAGCTGCGCAGGTCTCTGCGCATGCAGCTTTAATGTATCAGAATAAGCCCATATTGCACAGTCTGATACAGGTATGGGTTCCCTATGCCATATTCGGAAATTAGGCAAATTCAAGTAAAATTGAGCATTTTATGGGACTTTTAATATTTGGTATATTTGTCACTAATAATCTTTCCTTTTTTTTACATGAATTAGTGCTTTTTTTTTCTTTTTTTTTGAACAAATTTAAACTTTATTGACCAGATTTGTAATAAAGTACAATGTATGACATACAAGTGTTCAGTCTTCCTTCCTTGCGAATAACTAGCAACTGATAAATATTACTCTTAATGTAATAGCAAAAGCAAATTACTATATTCAGTCAACAAGTTTATGATGTACACCGTCAGGAAACCTGTTTAGTTGGTGCCATCATTAGATATAGTAAACATAACAATACCAAATTAACAGGTCTTTTTAGGAAAATGATTTCACATCTTGACTACTAAATAAGCCTTTCAATGTATAACCCCCCGTAGGAACACATAATTTGTGCAAGCGTAGCAAATTCAGAAACGATTAGGTGTCGTGAAGCTTAGGTATAGTATTTTCAAGTATATCTTTCATTTTTTTCTTGAAGGCATCATGACAAGTAATACTTCTAGTAGGAACATCAAGGGCATTCCAACTCTGGCCACATTTCACTAGTACCGAACGTTCATAAGAGGCACATTTTATGGTGGAATATTTTAGCAGAGGAGCACCTGATAACCGAGTGACCCTGTGCTTTACATGTAAATATTTTTCCATAGCAGATCTTTTAAATGCATACATTTTAATGTGAAAATCGCGTCTGTGTCTTAATAAAGGTAACATGGCTTTAGAATGAACCAACTCAGTAGGGGTCAAAATGTGATCATGAAAACATGTCTTAAGGCACTTGTTTTGTACTCTTTGAAGTTCCTCTAGTAAATCCACATTTCCTCTATCATATAAAACGTCACAATAGTCAATGACTGGAAGTGCATGAGTCTTATAGACTCTTAGTAACGACTCCTTAGATAAGGAGTCCCGCGATCTATACATGAGTATAGACTTAAATCTAAGATTTTTTATCAAGTTTCTAATGTGCATGGAGAAATTTAACTCTTCGTCGAGGATCACCCCTAAATATTTGTAGGAGACAACATTTTTCAGCTCTGTGTTATTAAGCTTAATTTTAGGTTTTTGAATTTTATTTAATTTTATACAAGAGGCAAAAGTCATAATTTTAGTTTTTGATTCGTTCATTGTTAATTTGTTTGTGGCAGTCCAAGATAAAAAAGAGCCTAAGGCTGTGGATAGTTGAACAGATAGGGTATCAATATTTTTACCCGAGACATATAAAACAGAGTCATCAGCATAAAGCAAAGTTTTGTGATGATCTAAAGGTGAAATACAGTCATTTATATACAATAAAAAGAACAAAGGGCCTAAAATTGATCCCTGTGGAACGCCACAGGTAAGGGGTAAAATATTAGATTTAACATTATTTGCTAGAGTACACTGTTGTCTCCTAGACAAGTAATTTTCTATAACTGTCAAGGTCCTGTTGCGCACACCATACTGGCATTATTTATGAGTGAATCTTCTTAGATATATTATAGAGCTTATCATGTTTCTTAAGACAGCCAAGGTCATTTAATGATGACATGTTAGCGCCAGATTTTGATGATATTACACATCAGACAGTGCTCTGAATATGAAATCTAGGCCGGTTTTGCATAATTTTTTTATTTTCAGAGGCCCAAAACCCTAATTCTGAACCAACTTTAAACCATTAGTGTTTCCTTCACATAAGGCAATGTTTTAGATTATATATTTATCATGTATTCATGAGTAGTCATGGTTTCATAGCACACGGCAGTGCGCTGAATTTGAACAAGCTGTTAATCATTTAAAGGCTGCATTGAGTTTCAAAGGGAAACCCTGTAGTCTCCTCATAGTCTTCTAACCAGGGCTGCATTAATGCACTGTGCCAACTCCACAGGGTAGTATATATACCTCGTAATGTATTCATGCACAATATCAGCAAAGTATAGTAAAGCACTATGTGACCCTTCAGAGTGGTACCCTCTGTGTAATGTATGCACATGAGGACAAGGAGACCACTTAGAGGATACAGCCAGATAGTACATATTATGTTAACAAACCTCACACTGTTGACATACATGTCTATCATGCTTCACAAGGAGGACACGAGTACTATCACATATTTATAAGCTTGATGAACCTGCCTCCAGCCCCTGCAATAATACATAATGCATACAATGCATGGCAGCGTGGTTCACGCATCACTTCTATCCCATGCCATAGACTTCCTTTAAAGTTTAGACTAATCACACGCTACAAACATGTGTTATAGTTTATGACAAATAAATAAAGATCCTTATTCATTCTGATGCTTTCGTTATAAGCGTATTTAGGGATGATATAAAAATGAGTATGTACACATGACATAAAGATGATACAAGACAAGGTAGATTATTTACACAATACAATATTAATAACATACATATAGAGCTACCATAACTTAGTATCATAGACTTCCAGAATTACGGTACAGATTAACGAAGATGATTATTAAAGTGATATGGTCTGATTTTTTCCAGATGTTGTAAAAGCAGAGCTTAAATACTTAGTATAGAGTGGTAGCTAAATAATAGAGCATTGGCTGCTCCGTGGGGGCGGCTCAGTGTGATACTATTTGTGGCAGGTAAAGCGATGGACTAAAACTACTGGACTAGGCCTATGTACTATCACATATTTATAAGCTTGATGAACCTGGCTCCAGCCCCCTGCAGTAATACATAATGCATACAATGCATGGCAGCGTGGCCCACACATCCCTTCTATCCTATATAGACTTCCAATAACCTTAGTGTACTTGCACACAGCTCAATTGGTGACAGCAACACATGAACAGACCATGTCAGCTGAGAGGTACACGGTGAGGAGGGCAGTGAGGGAGGACATGGTGGGATGTCTCAAACTGGTCCAGGACGAAGGATGGAACAAGGTACTTACACCAATCTGTACTCACCTTTCACCTTATGAGTATAATTATTTCAACGGACAAAAACTCCATGAGTTACTGCACCTCTATTACACTAACAGGCCGATGAGGCCAAACTTTAAATATATGCACTGGATGATTAGAGTATAACTTATTTTTCCAACTGTTAGACAAATTTACTTATGGATATTCAGGAAAGTTCTCTGCCCATGATAACATGGGTTTGACATCATGATATACATGATATTATTTTGGAAGATACACATGCTTTTTTTTATATGTTGTATTTTAAAATGATACATTCAATATATATTTGGCAACTCAATTCCCAGGTGCTGCAGCAGATGTACCTGCTGTTTGACCTCTGCCCCCAGGGCTTCTACGTAGCAGAGAGCACAGACGGACAGATCATCAGTGAGTACCCTGCTAACTCAAGCGGAACTCGTGCCATTCTTGTATTATGACTCATGATCCCTATGAGAATTTCAAAGGGTTTCTGGAATGTTTTAGGGACATTTTCTTGTGTCTTATTCCCTGAAATTTCTTGTTTTTGAACAAAACTCGAGAAATAAACCACCAGGCTGAGGCCTTATATTGTTTTTACTTGGCAGGAAGTCAGTATGGGTGCCCCCATTTTGTTTTAAAGGGGTGCTGACATTGAGTTTTAAGGTGTCACAACACAAATGTATGCCTCTGTGAAAAAATTAATATTTATAAACCTTTGATAGGTCCTGAGGTTGATTATAACCATAGCTATCCCCCCTAACATGGACCCAAGAAATTCAATTGTTCTATTGGTTTGTTGCTAAGACAGCTGGTTGCATAGTAACAGCTATTTTTATTGTTTATCTGCCTAGCAACACACATTTCCATAGTCCTCAATTGGATTATAGTTATACCTACCCCCTAACATGGACCCAAGGAACTCAATGGTTCTATTACTGTGTTGCTTAATTTTTCAGCTAATTGCTTAGCAAAAGCTGTTCTAATTCTGTATCTGCCAAGCAACACACATTTCCATGGTCCTGGCGTTGAAAGTAATCATACCTACCCCCCCCCTTAACATGGACCCAAGGAATTCATAGGAACTACCATATTTTAAGTCATGTTATCCTTCCCCAAGATAACCCCTTCCCCGTGCTTATTTGGTGTTTTCAATGGGTTCCCTTCAAATGTACCAACCATTATGTTTTTCGAATGCAAGAATTCTGGTTGTTGCTGCTGGCTGTTGCTGCTTATAAACAGGCATTTTCTTTATTTGGCAACAACCGCAATTCTTGTTTAGATAGTAACTTGTTATTTCTATTATGTGGAAAGCCATGCTACAATTTGAAATGACCTGTAACCTTTTTCTACCACTAAGCTATAGGTTTCTGGAATGAGAAATGTAATTTTTAGCACAAATATGTTCAAATGCCTTTCCCAAAAAGCTGATTCAAGATTTTCTTTTTCCAGGTCACTGCATTTCACTTCCTCTTGATAATGCCAATGGGTTTATATGCAATTACGTCACAAAGGAAAACTGGCGTAGACAAGGCATTGGCAGAAAGGTGTTTGATTTGAGCTATAAATCACTCGGCAACAGGAATATTGGCATTAACTCTGCTGAGAAGTATCAAGACATGTACGCCTCATATGGCTTCCGGGTATCAACTGGCGGGGTACAAACATATTACTGTCCAATCAAACACCTCAAAACTGGCCTTGGTCACAGCAAAACTCAAAACAAGGAAATCCTACGACTAATTCCAATTGGTGAGATAACCTTGGATAGAATTCTTGCATATGACAACAAAATACATGCGATCGGAAGAAGGACCATTATCCAGTGGTATCTGGACTTTTGATATTTTGGTTTGGGTGCAGTGGATGGGGAGGGGAACTTGGTTGGGTGGGGACTACTTTACAAAGCCGACAAGGCCTTCTGTCTAATGCCCCTGTACGCAAATACACCTCACATAGCAAAGGCCATTATGAGTGGTTTACTTGAGAAGGTCCAAAATGAGGATGACCCTCTTAAGGTTAGATTTCCTGTAGAAAATACTGAAGCCAGAGCAATGTTTGAGGAATTTGGGTTTTCACAAGGTCCAGGTTTTTTGTCCCGGAGAATGTTCACCGAGCATGCTGTTCCCTTGGAAACAAACCTGGTGTTCTCAGTTCTCAACCTGGATACAGGCTACATTTAGAATTGTGAACGGGTATTTGAATAACGACATTCCATACCTGAGTAGCTTACAGCCTCCATTTCATCTCCCAAGCAACTG
This sequence comes from Harmothoe impar, assembly GCA_947462335.1. NCBI lineage: Eukaryota > Metazoa > Annelida > Polychaeta > Phyllodocida > Polynoidae > Harmothoe > Harmothoe impar. Next base: position 4,538,394 of record OX381710.1, read on the forward strand.
CATACGGGTATTGTGTCACTGGTTTGTTTATCTATGCCTTTGATTAAATAAAATATAGTAAATCAACTTATTGCCTGTTGCCTTGATAAGTTTATTTCACTGTGTAGCCAGCAGAATCTCATTGTCTTCCAGCATGACACCCAAAGGTTTTGTGCTGTATTGCCACTGTTGTCTGCATCTGTTTCTCTTTGACTCTGTCTCTCTCTCTTACTCTATTACCTTCCTCTGTCTCTCCCTCTCTCACTCAGTCTGCTTCATTGTTTGCCTTGTCTGTCTGTCTGTCTGTCTGTGTCAATCTGCCACTTTCACCCCTGCTTTCCACTTACTCTTTGGGTGTCTTTTTTTGTGTCTCTTTATCTCTGTCTTTCTGTCTCTCTGTATCTGTCTGTATAATTACATCTGTATGTTTCTCTGCCTCTCCTCCCCCCTGTCTCTTATCTTTTTTTATGAGGTGAAGGGGATAAACGTACATAGAATCCCTTAATTGAAACTCATTTACTGTTTGTCCAACTATAAACTACATATTTCACTATCTTTAGTAGTGAATACAACAATCACTATTCTTAAGTACTAGACATTATGTATTCCATGCCCCAAATGGAATACAGTGTTTCCACAATCCATGGAAGTGACATATTTTGAATCAAATAGAACATGAAATAAAAGCAAATGCTCATTACGAGGGCAATTTTGGATAGTTCTTCCCAGTCTCAAATTAGGAGGAACTTTCAAAAATGACATTCCAAAATGACCCTTTGCCATTGAATTTTGTCTATATGTAGTTCTTTATCTCCCCCCATTCCATACTCCTCCCTATTTCCACATCCCCTCTATATATCCTGTCAGAGGGGATCTTCCGCTCAGCCACTGTTTGTTTTTGTCTTTAGCTGGAGCACTTCCTTCTACATTTAACCACCTCCCCTTTCTTTCACCGGTTTATTTTTGTCCGCCTGCTTATGTCCGTCCTTTTTCTTTTTTGCTCCGCCAACGGGAGATTGATTAAAACGGCCTTGGTTTGTTAGAGGTATTTGAACAAGACGCATGGGGCCGCATGAACCGTTGCTAGGGAAGAAGGTAGGGGTTGATCCTTAAAGGGTAGCATAGCACTTTAATGGGAAAATATCTTTTGTTGTCAAAAAAAGATGAATGCAGAACTGGGGACTTATCCTGCCAGTGCTGCATTCAAGCATCATGCTGACACTGTTTGGTTGATACAATCATGGTGCCTCGAGGCAGTGGTGTTATGTGTTCTTAGACAGCATTGGTGCATCATGATGCCTAACCTGGTACACAAAGGGTCAAGGGGGATTGAACCTTGGGGTCCTTTGTCTACCAGCAGTATAGCAGTATCTATATATATGTCAGGCGCAAAATTGGAACCAGCCCAATTCTGGAATTGCCCAGGTACAATTTCTGAACTGCACAGGGCAATTCCGGAATTGCTCCCAACCTACATTTGGTAGTTTCAGAATTCCTAGCTTTTTTTTTTTTTTTGAAAATATTTGGACGTGTTTATTTCAACGAATAAGGTAGAGTGAACAATAGGTATCCATCCACAAGTGTAAGTTTGACAACATATGATTAGATATGAAAATATACATGTACTAATAAATGGAATGGAATTAAGTAAGTTGTATCGAGTTGAAATAACGGTCCTGGAAGGCCTTCAGCCAATGCCTGGTTTTCAAGACCTACCACTATAAATCACATTTGTTATATAATAGTATGTTTAAATTTTATGAATGCATTGGCAAGATGGAAGACTTCAGTATGATATTACAATATATTAACGGGTGAACTGGTAATATAGTAGTAGATATACGGTAATATGTAAGACTTGTAATATCGTAGTTTCGTACATGTATGCTAGATTATACAAAGCTGTAGAATTTACCGGTATGGAATTAATGAACATCTAGATGTATTTTACTTAATAGAGATTTTTTGGCAAGGTGTTTAAACTCCAAAAAATTTTCAATGTTTCTATTATATGGTGGAATTGTTAGCCATTCCCAAGCACATTGGACTTCCAGACTATGCTGATATGTATTACAATGGATAGTATGATACTTTAACACAGGGCCGTCTGCAAGACGAGTAGCTCTTACAGTAATTCGCCTGAATTTTGGTGATTGCGCCCGTTTGTAGGCTACTAACAGGGTATGAAACCTTATTCGCTCCTTGAGTAGAGGCATATTAGTTTCTCTATGTATATCAATGGTAGGTGTAAGCCTATGTACATTCATACATATTTTTAAGCAACGGTTTTGTAATCTCTGTAGTTTCTGTAGTAAATCAACCACAACACCATTATAAATGACATCACCATAGTCTATTATAGGAACAATATATGCCTTGTAGACGCTAAGTCTGGCATTTTTGGGTAAGCAATCCTTGGCATGTTTTAGCAGGTAACCCTTGTATTGGACTGTTTTAATTAATCCTTTAACATGAGGTTTAAAAGATAACTCATAATCAAGAGTCATACCCAAATACCGTGTCGTCTCAACTAAATCGAGAGATTTACCATTCATTTTTATTGTCATAATACCTTTGACTGCATTAAATCTCCCTGTAGAACTAAATACAATGACTTTAGTCTTTTTTTCATTAATACTTAATTTATTACGAGTAGACCAGTCAGTAAAGCTATTCAGACCTCTCTGTACTAAGGCTTGGGTAGCCAAGAAATCATGTCCTGAAGCGTAAATGACAGAGTCGTCAGCGTAGAGTAGGGTATTGCAATTTGGAATTTTCGGAACACAATCATTTATATAGATTAAAAATAATAAAGGACCTAAAATTGAACCCTGTGGAACGCCACATTGAAGATCAAGGAGGGTAGAAGAGCAATTATTAGCCACTGTATATTGTTTTCTATTATTTAAATAACTTTTTAAAAGACTTAAATTCGAATTTTTAATTCCATATTTTTCTAATTTTTTAAACAATATCTCAAAATTTACGGAATCAAAAGCTTTTTTAATATCGATAAAGGTAGCTATTGTAATATTTCCAATATTTTTCTGTCTGGCAATTTCATCTGTTAAGGCACTTATAGTATCCATAGTAGATCTGTTTTTCCTATATCCTCCTTGAAAATCCGTCAAAATGTTATTTAAATTTAGGTGAATTTCTAATTTGGTGTGGATTAAACGTTCTAAAATTTTTCCTTGTACCGGTAACTGACTTATGGGTCTATAATTTGTTACTTGACTGCTGTCCCCCCCTTTAGACAGTGGATTTACACGAGCAATTTTCCAATTATCTGGAATGAACGAGCGATCAATAATATTTGAAAACATTCTACTGACTTTGTCTATACAAGTAACAATGGCATCTCTCATAACTTTAGAAGAAATAATATCAACAATAGAAGATTTGGTCACATCAAGGTCCTTACATACATCTAATATATCTCGAGGATTTATAGTAATATTATCCATAATCTGGAGGCATTCAGTGCCTGTGAAAATCCATTCAGCAGTATGTGCTGAGGCGAGTTTCGGACCAATGCTTGTATAAAATGCATTAATATGTTCAGCAGTCTGAGAGACTCTTACCTCGTTGTTATCATCATCAAGTAAATTAATATTAAATTTGCCCTTACATTTACCAGGTATTACTCTATTAACAGTGTCCCAAAAGAGCCTACTATTATTAACATTTTGTTCAGCAGAATTAGTTAAATAAGTTTGCTTGGCCTTCCGACAGTCTATGGTCGACTGGTCCCTGAATAGCCTAGCTTTTTCCCATGCCCTAATACTGTCGGATTTTCTTGCTTTTTTCAACAATTTATTTTTATAATCAATTTTGGCGAGTAACTCATGGGTCATCCATGGGTCCTCCTCATCCTTGACCTTAAATTCCTTAATTGGGCAATCAATATCTAACAATGAATTTATCATTTCTTCAAAAACAGACCATGCGTCCTCAACATTCAATTTCGAGTCAAAAAGTGTCCAATCAGCATTTTTCAAGCGATCCGAGAAAATACTCTTATCATACGATTTATAGGATCTACCTGTAATCACTTTGGTACCGACTTTATAAGTCTTATGCTTAAATGAAACATAAACAGGCATGTGGTCACTAGCACTCATATTAACAACGCCAGATCCTACAATCTCTTCAGTATTTGTAAAAATTAAATCCAGACCGTTAGCATTTTGTACAACACGAGTAGGCTGGTGTATAAGCTGTCGGAGACCAAATTCTCCCATAACCTCAGTCAAATTCTCATATACATCATTATCAGTGAGACAATTAATATTGAAATCTCCCATAATAAACACTTTATAATCATCAATGTCCGTAATCTGAGTAATTAATGCTGATAAACAGTTAGTGAAGGTAGTAGAACAACCATTTGGAGGTCTATATACATTTGCAAAAATAAACTTTTTGGATTTGCCTTTGGACAGTAGAAGCCATTGAATTTCTATATTTTTATCACTTCTATTTAAAAGATCAAAACGAGTTGAGGAACAAAACATGTCTTCATTCACATATGTAATCAGACCACCAGCTTTTTTCTTAACTTTTCTATCAAGCCTGTACGAGGTATACCCCCATATATTATATTTTGCAGAAGGGTCCCTCTCTTTTAACCAAGACTCAGAAAAAGAAATTACATCCAAATTTCTTCTAGCTACTTCAGGTTTTAAACGCGGCCATTTTCCCTTAATACTTCGGACATTAGCATGTAAAAAATGCACACCTTTGCTCTTACAAATATCTTGGATTTTAACCATTATCGTCGTGCAGAGTTCTGTGTGGGAAATACATACAGCAGGTACAAATATCTAAAGACACAATCATTGAATCAATACTGTAAAGTATCGTGAATATTTCACTAACACCCAATGTAAAAAAAAAAGAAAAAATGAACGTATGCCCTCTCTGGCTGTTCATGACGGTCATCGTTTGACTAGGACTCAACAGGTTTGGTCGCTCCTTAGATTTAATATATAAAACAATTTAATTCATTAAAATCAATTTAGCTTATCAAATATACTAAATAAGCATTAGGCTATATTCAGAAATACAAATCGTAATGATGGCCATAGCTTTACCGGTAAGTGTTAAATTATTGGATTTTATACGGGACAGTGAATTACTAAATCAGAATTTGCATGTTGAAAAACAGGTTATAAGTTAGGACAACCAATTGAAATAGAGACTACAGAGTACCGGTAAGTACATATTAAGAAGTTTCATGGCACAGAAAAGCATAACCCCATAATGATTGGAGTACCGGTAAGTATATAGCATTCAAACCCTGTACCGGTAAGTACCATTGTACAATTATAAGTACCGGTAAGTTCACTACGTTCTAGTAAGTGGGGATACCACATGTAATACTCACATGACATATACATGTTATAATCATTATACATTTTTTCTGATTCGATGGAAGGTAAGCAGTTTTCAGCATATCATTGCAAACATGATTAAATCAGTGTTCAGAGCTCTTGTGGTCGAGGGACATTTTCAGGTAAATTAAGTACAATTTTACATGACCTTTTAAGATAGACAATCATTCAAGCTCATTTTCATCAATATGCTCAGATGCATCACTATCATTTCCCAGAGAGTCTGATGAATCACCATCGTCATCGTCATCATCATCATCATCACCATCACTACTGTCACTTGATTCTTCATCTGAAGTCATCTGGACACCTTTATCTTCTGTGGGTATGTCTGGCTGCTGGTCTGGTTGTTCGTCTGGCTGTAGTTCAGGCTGTGGGTCTGCTTGCTGCTGAGTCGGTGTGGTTGGTCCTGCTGCTGGCGAGGTCGGTAGTGGTACTTGAGCAGCCGCAGCCAGCTCGTCTCTCTGTTGATGTTTCTTTAGTTCAGACCTTAGCTTCTCGAGAAGTTTCCCCATAAGGTTTTGGCCTTTTACCTTGTCTTGGGTGCATCTCTGATTCTGGCCAAGGTGGTGCCCGCAGCCGAATATGGGGTGAAGAGTAGCCTCATAGAACCTTTTTTTCCCAAAGGACATAAGCCTTTTCCTACAATTAGGGTTTGAGAATTTAATTTGTAAGAGTTCATAGAACAAGGCTTCAGCATTTCTAGTCCATTTCTCCCCAACACGAACTTTGTTCCCTCTTGCCATGATATCATATGGATTTGACGCGTCCATCACCGCCTCGGCTGATCGTTTGTCTCTGTGCTGGATTGCCTTGATGTGTTGCCACGCCCTCTCAAGACTGTCGTACACAATTCCATTATATTCAACCTCGACTGGATATAGGTTAGATAGACGATTATGCTCGCTACGAAACATAACCCCATCTGGGGTGTTGGCAGTGGTGGCATCTTCTAGAGTCAGTCCATTGGGTAAATACCCCATAGTGACATGTGTATGGTTGAAGACGTTCCCCTCAATGGTGATGGATCTTTGCCTTAGCTTAGTAGCCAGGCCTTTGGACTTTGCAAGGAAAAAGATTGAACGCAGATCATTATACTGTCTTGTTTCAGACTCACTTAGTTCATCTACTATCGATACACCATGCCATTTCGGCTTGCCCTGAAGCTTCCTGATGTTTTTGAATACGTCACCCTTCACCATCTTAGAGTTCATGTACACAACCACTGGTCTTGCTCTCTTGGCATCTGGAATGTATTTACCTTTTCTGGCGATAGATTCGATCTTTTCTGCTCCATAATCTAGGCCAAGGTCAGTAAACAGTGTCGCTAACTCTGTTCTCAAATGTTCATCTTTTTTCTCCTCGAACCCTTCTAGTACAATAATCTTCTTCCTCTCATCACTGTCCATTTTTTCAAGCCTATAGGTATTATCTACAGACCTGCATCGATTCTCCTGGATGTGCTCCATGTTGTCGTCAACTCGAGTGTCAGTGTCGGTCAGTCCCTCTGACATTGTGTGTAATTCGACCTCGTTCGCAGCAACTCGAATTTCAATGGAGTCAACTAGTTTAGCCGTCCTGCTTAGGGTTTTAGAGGCGCTTTTTAGTCTGGAACTTATCTTGTCGATATCCTTAGTATGCGAAGCTATGACATTTTCCGCGCTCTCGAGTCTTCGATCCAGGTTGTTTATCTGGGCGATAATAGCATCATTTCCCGCACCCTCAGAGAGCGCCGGTAGCCACTGAGTCTTTTTCACTTGTTGACGTGTTATCGACATGATTTGAGCCTTCTGACAGAGTAAGGTAATGCTTCAGACCTTTATAAAACACTATGCGAAAATATATTTGGATGTTTACACTCTATCCCTTATATTTCTGTAAATTCCTGACGGAGCCCGCGTTTGGAGTCTTCTAGCTGAGATCCGCCATCTTGCCGCTATTCTACACATATAACGCTAGATATATTTGTCAATGTTGTTTTAGTATGCTACCACCTTGGAAGTGTCAGAACATTCAGTAGAACGTCCCCATACATCCCACACCTCACTGTAAGTGTGAATAAGACCTGTGTGGCAGTAATCCCTCTGATGTGATAAAACAATGGGAGTCTAACAAAGAGCTTAGTAATACTATAACATGTCTTTGTAAATACTTTTTCTACCCTACCTTTCTGTTTATGCAATGCACTAACTTATTCTATAAGACTTATTTTTGAGATGTTAAAGTTCCGATATTGCGCAAATTCTGATATTGCGCCTGACGTATATAATATTGTCCAGATTCCACAAGAAACTGCTAGAAAATGTTTACACCGGATCAAAGTTTTGGTGTGGCTACATGGATAAAGAGAAGTCATTCTATAAACAATATAAAACATGAAATACCTCCTTGTATATATCTCACCAATAGAGATGGCGACCCAACGTAACTGCCACAATTTCCATTTTTCATTACGGGTGGAACCTAGGTTTAAATCACTATTTCGAAACCCCAATCCTCACCCAGTACAAAGAACCTTCCATCCGCTCCTCCCCCAGGCTCTGTCCATGGGTCACCCTCTCTCACCCCCTCTCAACCCTCTCAACTTCCCCAGCCCCTCATCCCCTCTCACCACCTCACTTCCCACCACCCACCTGCCAATCAGTGCCAGACATTCTAATTAAATTTTGCTCCTTTTGCCATGTTTTTGTCTCCTTTATATTGTCTCAGCCCGCCATGCCTGTGGCGCCCCCTTGGTATACAGCAGGCAAACACCTGAAAAGGCTGCATAGTGCTTTAATGTATAATACTTCATGATTCATGAATAGGCTCCCTAGGTGTGCATAAATGCATTAAGCCAACACTATAGGGTTGATGCACACAGTAGGCACAATGCATGACTGCAGCTCTGGTGAGTAACTCGCCAGGGCTGTGTTCATGTATCATGATGACAAAGGGCTTACTGCATTATAGCCATAGTCAGCCCTTAAAGGGCTCTACCTGCCGCTGCCACCCGAGTTTTTCCTTTGTCCAATTGAGTTTATTAGAGAAGGGGCGGGGATAGATAGAGGCTGCTGGGTCCTGTCAATCTCCAGGCAGATTCTCTCTTCTGTTTCTACCAGCACTACTGGCAGAGAACCAGTTTTCATGAGACATATATTGACAAACTTATATTGAAATGTCAAAATTGTCAATATAATATATTAAAATTTTGACGTGATGGCGATATATCAATATAGTGTAGGGGTCGCGGAAAACTTAGTCATTGGATCGGCCGGGAATCGAACCACAGACCTCTCGCACCGGTGACAAGCGTGCTAACTGTTACACTACAAACCCTTGCCTGACTGTTCTCCACTCCCTACCTTACTGGATTGCATAGACAAGTCCCTCGGACATATAGGGCACGATGCACAATGACAGCTGGTTATGGCACTCCTTGCGGGGGTTCAGGACACACCCAGTGAGATCATGCCCCTACACTAGCAACATCCCAAAACACAGGATATCACCTTGAAAACTAACATACATCATGCTTTGAAAAAAATAATTTTACAACTATGAATCTGTTCAAATAGTTAAAGGATGGTATGTATAACAAGTGATAAAGATTACAAAAGTATTGATCATGTTTTGATGCTCAAAACTGAAGATATTCCTGCAAACCTATCTTGATGTAGGGATTCTGCAGTGTGTGATGAAGACTGTAAGTAGTACACATTTCCTCTATTCTTCCACAGAATAAATCCTGGAGTCCAGATGTTTTGGTAGAGTCTTATCTGAGACTATTCTGGGAGAGTGGGTCCTGTGCGCCACAGAAGGGAATGCATCCACAGGCTGTTGTTTTTGTTACCGTCATATCAGGTAGAATATAGAGTGTATTGCATTCAGATTAAGAACTAAATCACAGAGTCCCCGCAGGCATAATTATTTTTATTATGATTGGATTGTTATTGTCAGATGCTTTTCCAAATGAAATAGCAACCAGTATCCAAGGATGGATACGTATATAAGTCTTGAAGGGACTCCTACGTCATTAGCGCTGTCATTAATTTGAGACAAGTTTTAAATTGTCAATAGTCAACAACCTGGCTTTGCCTCATCTTCCTCTCCTCTTCTCCCCTACATCTCTTCTCATTGACCCTTGAGAATTTCTAATCAGTTGTCTTTTATTGGTCCTTTTCATTTAGTACTGACTATATATGCCATTATTCGTCTGTCTGAACTGGCAAAGATTTGGGCTTTGAAATCTAACAACATAATAATGTAAGCCACCCTGTATAAGAAGGGGCATTGCACATGTGTCGGGTTCAACGTGATTTACATCTGTGCTAAGAATATACACAATACGAATATACACAATATAAAGTATTCTTACTTTTTAATGTCCAGGTGTTTTTATTTTATTCCCTTAGCGCTGATGAGCAACATGCCATGGATGAATTCAAGCATCATGCCGACCCTATAACACTGACATCCACTTCCAAATGGTTAGCAGAGGCAGTAACTGTGAGCTACCGCACTGATACCCATGCTTCATGATAAGCATTATGAGGTAGCGTAGTGTCAGTGAAGGGTTGATGTCAATTGTGAACGATGTAGTAATCCAACCCCTGGGTTATTGAAAACATGACGGGAAACATGTCGGTCATATTACTAATTGCTGTGCATTCTGTCATGAAACAGTCTATCCTGCCTTTAGGTGCTGCACATGGCTTTAATGTGAAATGCTCTTTGTAGTTATGATGCATTTATGCAGGTATGCTACAATCTTGTATCATGCATCTTCCCAACCATTCAGGAGTGTATCAACCTTGTATGGCTGGCATGATGCCTGCGTGGTGCCCTGGCAAGTATAATGGCAGGCTCACAGGCATTCATGCATTATAACAACAAAGGACATAATATATCAAAGCATTATGGAGTCTATAAAGGGTTGAAATGGAACTGCATAGTTTCTAATAACCTGCCATGGATGTGACTCTCTGATTGCAGCGTAAAAGTAGGGAATAGCCCTTCTCTGTCATCCAATCTATTCATGACAAAGCCTAGTAAAATCTTAATATACATGGTGAATAGTAAACAGTGTATTATATATTTTGACCTGTGCATACAAAAAGCTGACTAGAGGTCTCAGCAAGTGGATAAATCAGTATCTATATATATGTTGCTCAAATGTATGCCTTATAATATAATTAATTACATATTTTAGTTCATTATAATAGCTAAGTGAGGTGTGTCATATAACCAATGTTTTGGAGCTGGAAAAGCTCTTTTCGTACACCACGATAAAAGAAATGGGTTAAACATGTCTATATTAACTCATACTCAAAAAAAACAAAGCCTATTGTATGCAGAATCCATGTTGGGCTTTCTGCTCCAACTGCCTTGATTGCTAATGAAAATTCACTGCACAGCATGGAAATCATGACCTAGAGAAAACTTTCTCCTCCATGTTGTAAAGTGAACAAATAGTTGCATACTTGGTATGAAATTACTCTGCTAGCACCACTCATCTAAATCACGTGAATATTACGTAAATTGACGAGAAACATGTCAAATTGACATGATAATGATGTAATTCAGATGAGTGGTGCTAGCAGGGTAAGGTCTATACTGTCAGTAATGCAGTGTGCAATGAATGACTAGAAACATTTGCGGATCATCAAACTCTTAACTACTAAAGTGTGAAAATTGTTCATATTTTAGCCCCGAGAAGAACATAATTAAAATTAAAAGAAATAATAAACACCCTTGTAATTTTTTTCACGGTTGGGTGAAGAGAAACAATGGCTTAAATATGTTTGTTTTTTAATGAAGGAGCTTGTTAACCCTTTAAGAATGGATGTCACTAAATGATATTGCTGGTGCTGCATTGGTGCATCATGCCAACCCTTCAAGTGTGTCTCAACCTCATAAAGTTTTCATGATGCTTGATTGCAGCACTGGCGAGTTACTCGCCATGGCAGGATTCATGCATCATGACAACCAAGGGCATGATATATTAAAGCATTATGCCGTCCTCAAAGAGTCAATGAAGTGAACAGCCAATTGGAAAGGATGCTTTATATTGGGTTCAAGGGGGGAGACACAGATCCTCCTTTCTGCGTGGCTGTCATCTAGTCCCCTCTCAGTCAGCCTATTACTTACAGTACTGTGTAACTAATGAGGTAGCATGCCGCTCCTGGTACCCACGGGAACAGTACCTCACCCTGCCTTATAGACCTACAAGGGCTGCATAGTGATATACTGCACTGTGCATCATTTTACGTCATGATGCCTTAATGCAGGCCTTGTGAGTTACTTACCTAGGATGCATTTGAGCACAGCATGCTTCACTGCCAATATGCAAGCTCAACAGGATCAGCATCATGCATACCTTGATGTATAGCTGTGAGGTCTGATTGCTGGAATACATCCATGTATCATGATGACAATGGAAACAGCACTTTGCCAGACTTAAAGGGACTGACATGCACATATACATACACAGAAGGAAACCACTGCCATTGTTCCTGTACTGTTGAGGTCGGGGAATAAGGAAGGAAAGCTGCCCCAGAAAATCTACAATATAAGTAGAAAGTAGATATTGGCACATTATGGTAAATGCTGTGTTGCCTCATTATTAGCCCAATTCTTTGCCCAATGGATTCTGGGAACTGTATACAGATGCCCCTGTACAGACATCCCTTGTTCCAAGGACCAGGTTCAGAAACCCGTGTTTAGAAGGCTCTTAACACAGAACAAAATTATTCAGTGTCAACAGTCAACAGCTAAGACTATGTCTTTTGTCGTCATGATGCTTGAACGCAGTCCTTGTTAGTAACTTGCCAGGGGTCTCTTTCAGAACAACTGCAGAAATAAGACTTTTTGGCACTTTTTACCTAGCAGATATGGCAGTCTTTTTTTTATACCCCTATTTATTAAATAAAGAAGATCCACAAAGTAACTCTTGTACCCCAGATTGTAAGGTAACTACTGTGGTTTTTGCCAGAAGAAAAGAAAATTGAAAAAAATCCAATATTCTAGCCTTCAGGAGAATATGTGTACTGTGATACATTATTTTGGTCCTGGAGTCACTGGCCTCGCTGATAGTATCAAAACCCAGTCAGCATTGTTAATATCCAATATATTTTAGCGATCTCTAGTGCCCCTGCTGTCTACTCACCCCCTCTAACGTTCTAAACCAGTAATTTGAGGATTTCACTTATTCGACCCACATTTATACAATATTATATTTTGGTCCTGGAGTCACCTGGGTGACTCCGGGACCAAAATTAGGTGAAATAGCAGATGTTTAGGCCAACACTGTGCCAAGTAGGTTCACCAAGGGATCCTAATGGTCATGATTTTTTAAAGTACATACCGTCAGGACATTGTTTGAGTGATTTTGACAATTAATTGAACCATTTTGAGTGAACTAGGGTAAAGTTGAGAGAAATTTCATATCGATGTATCTCAAAAACTATCTCATGGAGGGTATCCATTCTTGGTATGCCTTAAGATATATCTTGTCCTAGTCTATAAACAAAATTATTAGTTGTTGTGATGGATTTTAAGACACAATGTACATAATCACTGTATTTTTGTCCCGGAGTCACCCGAAAATAGATGATTGAGTTTGTGAGGCAATAAAAACTGAACCGCTAGGGTTAGAGATGTACCAGAAAGTTGTCCAAGGAGCCGAGATATATATATATCTTTCAATATATAACACTTGTTTAAACATGTTAAGGACTTTCTGATTTGTCCTTCCTCAGCCCCAAACCTGCACGACTCAGGAGTTTGAGTCTGCCCCCTTACTTGCCAGTGCTGCATACAATCACTGTATTGATCCTACAGGGTTGGGGCACTCCTGAAGGATTTGAATGATGCACCAATAGAGCACCAATGATTTACTTGCCAGTGCTGTATTTGTGCATGAGGATGGCATATTTTGCCTTTCTTAACGGGTTAATAATTGATTATTCACCAAAATAAAACCCTTTCAACCGTTATGAAAAAGCTGACAAAAACCGTTCCATTGCCCAGTGGAAGGCTGGCTTTATGGACATAAATTAGTGTCAATCTCTCTATCTCTGTGGCCTCCTCAGACCGGGGTATTCACTGAGACAAACCCGTCAGCCAAATGTCAAGTCACTCGATGGTTGGAATTGAGGAGTTTGGATGCAAAAAATGTAAAAAATATTGGATGGTTAGCTATAACCCTCATACTATTTTCCAAGGATTAGATTTTGTTAACGAGCATTTGCCTACATGCTTAAATTGTATAATGTGGGGTGGAGCAATGTCATTTTGCATCCATGATAAGTTATCTTCAATTGAGTATTTACCCCAAAAAAAACAATTTTAAACGTAAAATAAACACCTGACAAACCTATTCCATCGCCAAGTGGAAGGCTGACTTAATGGACATTATTCACTGTCAACAGCTCACGGTCGTCCCCTCAGACCAGCATATTGCGGCTAAGACGAACCCGTCAGCCAAATGTCAAGCCACTCAGTGGTTGTAATTGAAGAGTTTGGATGCAAAGAAAAAGAATTTTGAAAAAAATACAAAAATTTTATTTTAGGAATGGTTAGATATGATCCTCATGTTATTTTGCCAATACCGTATTCGACGTAATAAGCGCACACCCCCTTATAAGCGCACACCCCCCCGTTTTTGGAAAGAACCAAAAATATCTCAATTTTTGACCCCAATTAAACTCTTAACTACTAAAAGGTGTCCATAATAATTTTTTAAGCGCACTGTGCGCTTATTACGTCGAATACGGTAATAGATTTTGCCATGGCATCAGGGCCTGCTCAGTATACACTATGTTAACTAGCATTGTATGCTTCAATTCTGGGATGAAGTTATAAATGTTGTTTTGCATCCGAACTGGTCAATTGAAATTTTATCTAAAAATAAAACATCATAAAACTAAAACCAAAACCTATTCCATGACCCAGTGGAAGGCTGGCTTTATGGCCATAATTCAGTGTCAACACCCTGGCTCGGAGGACTCCTTCAGACCGGGGTATTGCGGCTAAGACGAACCCGTCAGCCAAATGTCAAGCCACGCAGTGGTCAGACATGACCCCCGCCTTTTCTAAATATCCCACTCTACTTCCGTTAGTACCTCCCTGCTGCGGAAACCAACAGGAAGCCATGCCAGGGAGGAGAGGAGGAGGGGTGGGTGGGGGGGAGGGGAGAGGGGGGGAGAGGCGGGGGAGAGGGGGAGGCATGGAGGGGATAGGTGGTATTATGGCATGCAGCAGAAACTGGGTAAGAAGGCAAATAGAGGACTCAGGCCCTATCAGATGTCTTCAATATGATATCAAGGAAACCAACAATAAGCATTTGTAAGAAACCAAGGAATATTACTTACTTTCTGTATATTTTCATGCTAAAATGATGCCATTTATTTTCATCTCACTGAATAAATGTGTTCAATCCAGCATTGCACGTTTTCCCTCAATTTTGTCTGTAACTATATCTGTATTTGGGAGCCAAGGTGGCCCCACACATGCAAAATTTCTGATTAATTGTTACACATAGAGAGCTGGTGTGTTAACCAAATGAGTTTTAGCACTGATTGACAATTTTTAATGCATCATGCATTATTTGATTTGCTTTGTTTATTTACACTTAGTTACCATTTTCTCAATTCTCTTTGGGTTCTACTGTTTAAGGTGGATCGCTACCTGTTGAAAATGAACCCACTGCACAGGTCTCTGCGCATGCAGCTTTAAAGTATCAGAATAAGCCCATATTGCACAGTCTGATACAGGTATGAGTTTCTTATGTCATATTCGGAAATTAGACAAATTCAAGTAAAATTGAGCATTTTATGGGACTTTTAATATTAGGTATATTTGTTACTAATAATATTTGCTATTTTTTACATGAATTATAGCAATGGCATTATTTACCTATGAATCTTCTTAGAAATATTTTAGAGCTTATCATGTTTCTTAAGACAGCCAATGTCTTTCAATGATGACATTTTAGCGCCAAATTTTGATGATATTACCCATCAGACAGTGCTCTGAATATGAAATCTAGGCCGGTTTTGCATTATTTTTTATTTTCAAAGGCCCAAAACCCTAATTTTGAACCAACTTTAAACCGTAAGTGTCTCCTTCACATAAGGCAATGTTTTAGATTATGTATTTATCATGTATCAATGAGTAGTCATGGTTTCATAGCACATGGCAGTACGCTGAATTGGAACAAGCTGTTAATCATTTAAAGGCTGCACTGAGTTTCAGGGGCCAACCCTGTAGTCTCCTCATGCATTGTGCTAGCTCCACAGGGTAGTATCTACCTCGTAATTTACTCGTGCACAATATCAGCAAAGTATAGTAAAGCACTATGTGGCCCTTCAGAGTTGTACCCTCTGTGTAATGTATGCACATTAGGACAAGTAGGCCACTTAACTGATACTGTCAGATAGTACATATCATGTTAACAAACCTCACACTGTTGACATACATGTCTATCATGCTTCACAAATGTGAGACTTCCACCTAAATAATAAAACATCAGCGGCTCCGTGATAGGTGGCTCAGTGTGGTACTATGAGTCATTATAGACATGACCCATCACAAACTGCAACAGAATTTATTTAATTTCTGAATGGCTGAGAAAGGTCCATAGATTTTCAACCCCCCCCCCCCACATCCTACATCCATGTACAAATCCAAAATGACTACCCAAGCTAAGCAAGGCATCTGCCATATCATGAATAAGGCCCAGAGAAATGGACTTTGCAATGCAATTTGTGGTAGGTAAACCCCTTTTGTGCCATAAAACGACTGGCCT
This sequence comes from Harmothoe impar, assembly GCA_947462335.1. Lineage (NCBI taxonomy): Eukaryota > Metazoa > Annelida > Polychaeta > Phyllodocida > Polynoidae > Harmothoe > Harmothoe impar. The sequence goes on from OX381710.1 coordinate 4,554,558, forward strand.
AGGCCTATGAACTATCACATATTTATAAGCTTGATGAACCTGGCTCGAGCCCCCTGCAATAATACATAATGCATACAATGTATTGCAGCGTGACTCACACATCCCTTCTATCCTAACCTATAGACTAAAATAACCTTAGTGTACTTGCACACAGCTAAGTTGGTGACAGCCACACGTGAACTGAAACATCATAAGAACAGACCATGTCAGCTGAGAGGTACACGGTGAGGAGGGCAGTGAGGGAGGACATGGTGGGATGTCTCAAACTGGTTCAGGACGAAGGATGGAATAAGGTACTTACACAAATATGTACTCACCTTTCACCTTATGAGTATAATTATGTACTGCACCTCTATTACACTAACAGGCCGATGAGGCCAAACTTTATGCACTGGATGATTAGAGTATAACTTATTTTTCCAACTGTTAGACTTATTTGCTAATGGATAGGAAAGGCCTCTGCCCATGATAACATGGGTCTGACATCATGATATACATTATATTATTTTGGAAGATACACATGCTTTTTATTATATGTTGTATTTTAAAATGATACATTCAATATATATTCAACAACTCCCTTCCCAGGTACTGCAGCAGATGTACCTGCTGTTTGACCTCTGCCCACAGGGCTTCTACGTAGCAGAGAGCACAGAGGGAGACATCATCAGTGAGTAACCTGCAACCTGAATCTCAAGCGGAACTTGTGCCATTCTTGACTCATGATCTCTATGAGAAATTCAAAGGGTTTCTGGAACGTTTTAGGGACATTTTCTTGTGTCTTATTCCCTGAAATTTCTTGTTTTTGAACAAAACTCGAGAAATAAACCACCAGGCTGAGGCCTTATATTGTTTTTACTTGGCAGGAAGTCAGTATGGGTGCCCCCATTTTGTTTTAAAGGGGTGCTGCCATTGAGTTTTAAGGTGTCACAACACAAATGTATGCCTCTGTGAAAAAATTAATATTTATAAACCTTTGATAGGTCCTGAGGTTGATTATAACCATAACTATCCCCCCTAACATGGACCCAAGAAATTCAATTGTTCTATTGGTTTGTTGCTAAGACAGCTGGTTGCATAGTAACAGCTATTTTTATTGTTTATCTGCCTAGCAACACACATTTCCATAGTCCTCAGTTGGATTATAGTCATACCTACCCCCTAACATGGACCCAAGGAACTCAATGGTTCTATTACTGTGTTGCTTAATTTTTCAGCTAATTGCTTAGCAAAAGCTATTCTAATTCTGTATCTGCCAAGCAACACACATTTCCATGGTCCTGACGTTGAAAGTAATCATACCTACCCCCCCCCCTTAACATGGACCCAAGGAATTCATAGGAACTACCATATTTTAAGTCATGTTTTCCTTCCCCAAGATAACCCCTTCCCCGTGCTTATTTGGTGTTTTCAATGGGTTCCCTTCAAATGTACCAACCATTATGTTTTTCGAATGCAAGAATTCTGGTTGTTGCTGCTGGCTGTTGCTGCTTATAAAAATGCCTGAGGCATTTTCTTTATTTGGCAACAACCGCAATTCTTGTTTAGATAGTAACTTGTTATTTCTATTGTGTGGAAAGCCATGCTACAATTTAAAATGACCGGTAACCTTTTTCTACCACTAAGCTATAGGTTTCTGGAATGAGAAATGTAATTTTTAGCACAAATATGTTCAAATGCCTTTCCCAAAAAGCTTATTCAAGATTTTCTTTTTCCAGGTCACTGCATTTCACTTCCTCTTGATAATGCCAATGGGTTTATATGCAATTACGTCACAAAGGAAAACTGGCGTAGACAAGGCATTGGCAGAAAGGTGTTTGATTTGAGCTATAAATCACTCGGCAACAGGAATATTGGCATTAACTCTGCTGAGAAGTATCAAGACATGTACGCCTCATATGGCTTCCGGGTATCCACTGGCGGGGTACAAACATATTACTGTCCAATCAAACACCTCAAAACTGGCCTTGGTCACAGCAAAACTCAAAACAAGGAAATCCTACGACTAATTCCAATTGGTGAGATAACCTTGGATAGAATTTTTGCATATGACAACAAAATACATGCGACCGGAAGAAGGACCATTATCCAGTGGTATCTGGACTTTGCATATTTTGGTTTGGGTGCAGTGGATGGGGAGGGGAACCTGGTTGGATGGGGATTACTTTACAAAGCCGACAAGGCCTTCTGTCTGATGCCCCTGTATGCAGATACACCTCACATAGCAAAGGTCATCATGAGTGGTTTACTTGAGAAGGTCCAAAAGGAGGATGACCCTCTTAAGGTTAGATTTCCTGTGGAAAATACTGAAGCCAGAGCAATGTTTGAGGAATTCGGGTTTTCACAAGGTCCAGGTTTTTTGTCATGGAGGATGTTCACTGACCATGCTGTTCCCTTGGAAACAAACCTGGTGTTCTCAGTTCTCAACTTAGATACAGGCTACATTTAGAATTGTGAGCTGGCCATTTGAAAAATGACATGCCATACCTGAACAACTTATAGGCTCTGTTTGATGTACCAAGCTACTGCATATGGTTATAATAATGTGTTTATGTGAGCCCTTGTTTAATTAAATAAAGGTAAATCAACTAATTGAAAAGAGCGTATTGCCTTAATTACTCTATTTCCGTGTGAGAATCCCCCTCTTCAAATTATCATTGGATAATACAGGAACCTTCATCCCACATGACACCCCAAGCCTATGTGCTGTATTGACATTATTGTCTGTACCTGTTTCTCTAATTCTTTGACTCTATCTCTCTTACTCTCTTACCTTCCTCTGTCTCTCCCTCTCTCGCTCAGTCTCTTTCATTATTTGCCTTGTCTGTCTGTATCAATCTGCCCTATTCCGCATCAGCTAGATGATTACTGAACAGTGCCATCTTGCACTGTAAAAGGCGTTGTTTGTGGACAGCAAAATTTGCTGTAAATGTACCGTACTTTAGCTGTAGAAAATGATACAGCAAATGTTACTGTACATGTAAAATCATGTTACTGTAGATGCAGGTTACGGTAGTGACTTGTAGATCTACAGCCTTTTTCCCTGTAATATGTACACGAGAGGTCTTGGGATCGATCCTTGATCTAGCCACCTCTCATTAGGAATCTTTAGCAACCAGGCTGTGGCTTATTTAGTACAGACATGGCAAAGATAGCTTAATCCTGATATGACCATTTGTATAACCAGCTCTGTGGCGCAACGGATCAGGGCCCGTCTCCAACACTGCAGGTCATGAGTTCAATCCTTGGTCCAGCCACTTCTCTCGTTTTACCTACATCCACCTTAAATTTGTTTCTCCCTCACATGGATGATTAAAAATATCATCAGCTCATGGAGGCGAACCCAGGACCTTCAGTTTTTGGTTTTACAATTAATTCTGCTGTACAGTAGCAGTAGATTTTGCTGTTACTTTACAGTATATGTGCTGTAAATATACATAAGCTGACTTGCTGTAGGTCTACAGCACAATCTACTGGAACCAAAGTTGCCCCTAGTATTTGCTGTACACTCTTAACAGTTTGTCTGATACCAGCACTCTTTCCACTGCTAACTATAGAAGCCTGCTGATAAGCTGAAGCTGGTTCCAGTCATGACAGAAATTTGATGTTTTAGGGGTCATAAACCTTTCAAGTATAGGCCTCTATTGTGGGTCCTTGGGTCATCTGTTCAGATAAGGGGAGTGGTTAGGACTCTGACTCTTAACACCAGATAGATATTTAAAGTGTAATCTAAAATGGATTTGTATTGTTGCATTGGGTTTTCTTTTTACATAATATTATTATTTCTTACCAACTTAAAAAGAAGATATGTTGCCTTGGCATGGATTTGAATTTGCCTTGATTGATTGGCCAGTGTTCTAACCACTCCCCCAATCCAAACAGGTGACATGAGAAATATTCAAATACAACTGATTCGAACCCATTTTAGATTTCACTATAGATATTTATCTTGTGTAAAGGATCTTTAAACCTGAATTGTATCATAATTGTTGACCTACCAAATACATGTTACATTACATGTGAACAAAAAGGCCTGGACATGGATTTGAACTCATGACCCATTGATTGGTAGGCCAGAGTCCTAACCACTCCCCCAATCTGAAGAGATGACACAAGGACCCACAATAGAGGGCTATAACTGAAAGGTTAATGACCCCTAAAACTTTTCAGGAACCAGCTTCAGCTAAAGGTCTCACAAGGTAGAATAACTGCATCCTGCTGGTGCCCTATGCAATCCTGCTTTCTCTCAACTGATTTCCCCTTCCTTTCTGTGTTTCTCTCTCTCTCTCTCTCTCTCTCTCTCTCTCTCTCTCTCTCTCTCTCTCTCTCTCTCTCTCTCTCTCTCTCTTTCTCTCTTCATCGGTTTCTCTATCTTTGTCTTTATGTCTCTCTGTATCTATCTGTTTCTCTGTGTCTCTGGCTCTCTTTTCCCCTTTTTCTCTTCCTCCCTCATCCTTTATTATTGGTTAAAGTGGATCCACGTACATAAAACCCATTCATTGTAATTCACTAAGTGATCTTCTTTTGCAACAATATTATAATATCTTTCACAAAAATTATTTATGTGTAGCATCTTACAGATAACTATAAACTAGATATTTTTCCTTCTTTAATGGTAAATATCACTATGCTTACACAGTATACATTCTGTATTCCATGCCCCAAATGGAATAGTGTTTCGATATTACATGGGCTGTGATGTTAGCATCTTTTCAAATTACCATGGCCATAGATCGTTCTTCTCAGGAGGAACATTCCAAAATTACGTTCCAAAATGACTTTTCAAAATTACCCTTTTGCCATGGCATTTTTTCTATATGTATTTCTTTATCTTTGTATCCCCCCACCCGGCACTCCTCCCAATTTCCACATCCCCTCTATATTACGTCCCCTGTCACAGGGGGATCTGCGGGTCAGCCACGGTCTGTTTTTGCCTTTACCTGGAGCGCTTCCTTCTACATTTAACCGTCTCCCTTTTCTTTCACCGGTTTATTTCCGTCCGCCTGCTTTTGTCCGTCCTCTTTCTTCTTTGCTCTGCCAACAGGAGATTGATTAAAACGGCCTTGGTTTGTTAGAGGTATTTGAACAAGACACATGGGGCTGCATGAACCGGTGCTGGGGAAGAAGGTGGAGGTTCATCCTTAAAGGGTAGCATAGCACTTTAATGGGAAAATATCCTTTGTTGTAAAAAAAAATGCAGCACTGGTGACTTTTTTTTCTTTTTTTTTCTTTTTGGACGTGTTTATTTGCATTAATCCGTAGTGACATGGATTTAAATAATGCTTACAAACAGTTACCAATTTTTGGATTTTTTCAATATAACAAGAAATGGTACACAAGGTCCAATATGAATAATACAACGATGAATATGTACATCGATGAGGTACCCATATTATTATTAATACAGGTACACATACAAGCACAGAAAATATAAGGGTCTAGTAATTTTGCATGATTGCAGAGAATCAGAGTAAATAATAATAGATGTAAGTAAGTAGTAACATAACTAGAATATTTTGTTATAGCACAATAACACAATAATAGTGGCACTTGCTATATGTATCATCCAACCATTTAGCCTCTGCAAGCTGTACAGACTGTCCATGCACACTACATGTATAATCAGGTTTGATACATGGATAGGTTTATACCATAATTGCACAAATATAAACATAAGAACATAATTTAGAAGCCCGGGCTCAAATTAAACCTGGACGACTACATACATAATAACAGTTGAACACAACAATTATGTTATTAATCACCAATTTGTTGGGGCTTTCAAAAAGAGATTAGGCTATTAAATGTTTATTTGTCTTTGGCACCTAACATGTAATTACTACATTTACATTTTGTTGGGTTTCGACATTACAATACATTATAACCACATTTGAGTTTGGCCCTCAAATCCTTGATTCTATCTATTTCTAGTTTGAACTTGACTTTCGTTGTGGCCAATTGTACCCCCGCTGGTAAAGTGTTCCATAACACCACCCCTCTATAAAAAGGTGATCTTTTATAGAAATGACTGATTAGGTTGGGCATTTCAAAATTGACTTTGCCATCATTCCTTGTTCTACCATTGATATTTTCCCGACTAGGCTGTCGTAATGACCTTGTATACATAAGACTAAGTAAAAGTTTATCCATTCTACGCTGGACTGTTTCGATGTTGCATAATTCATGCAGTTCATTGACATGGTACTTCCTGATATTGCACTTTAGACAAATTCTCAGAGCTCTATTTTGCAATCTCTGCAGTTGCTGTAACCCATCTTCATTACAACTTGTGGATATGAAGCAGCAATATTCTAATACAGGACGTATGGTACACTTATAAACCAGTATGCTATATTCCCTTGTTAGCCACTTCCTTATTTTTGAAAACCGGAATCAGGGCAGTTTTTCAATTTGTGCTTACTAGCAAACCACATATATTCAGTCTTTTTCGGGTTAATAGTGAGCCTATTCTCATAGACCCATCGCCTGAATGCATCTGTTTCACGTTGCAAGACTCTACCAACTTCATGTATGTTCTTATGCCCATAGTAAATAACTATGTCATCCGCATAGAGCTTAACCTTAGCCTTCTGAAATACATCAGTAACATTGTCTATATATAAAACAAACAAAAGGGGTCCAAGTACAGATCCCTGAGGGACTCCATAAGTAACTTTGGACTGCTCTGAAATATTCCAAGCAAATGAAGTTTTTTGAGTTCTGTTTGCAAGATAACTTTCAAACCATATAAAATTATGGTAACTCAAACCTAATTTGGCCAATTTCCTGAGCAGTTTTGAATGAATAACGCTGTCAAAAGCTTTGGTGAAGTCCACGAAAAGGGCTCCACCCACAAGACCATCATTCCTAAATCCATATAATTCATTCACCAAATCAAAGGTGGCATCACCTGTGCCAGAACCTCGTTTATAACCATATTGGTTATCACTAAAATTACCACTGTCTGTCATAACTACACTCAAGTGGTTATAAACTATTTTTTCCAGGATTTTAGAGGTAACTGGTAACAGGGATATCGGCCTCCAATTCTTTACATTTGATAAGTCTCCATCCTTTGGAATCGGTTTAATAAGGGCATTACCCCAGTCTGTCGGGAATATACTTACCCTGCCAGTGCTGCATTCAAGCATCATGCCGACACTGCTTGGTTCATGCAGTGGTGCAACTTGTTCTTAGACAGCATTGGTGCATCATGATGACAAATCTAGTACTCAAAGGGTCAGGGTGATTGAATACTGGGGTACTAGCAGTATAGCAGTATATATGTCAGGTGCAGAATTGGAAACAGCCCAATTCCAGAATTGCCCAGGTACAACTCCTGAACTGCCAGGGCAATTCCGGAATTGCTCCCTACCTACATTTGGCAGTTTCAGGATTCCTATCTATTCTACACATATAACACTAGATATATTTTTCAATGTTGTTTGAGTATGCTGTGCCACACCTTGGAGGTGTCAGGACATTCAGTAGAAGGTCCCCATACATCCCACACCTCACTGTAGGTGTGAATAAGGTGTGGCAGTAATCCCTCTGATGTGATAAAACAATGGGAGTTCAGTTGCCTGTAACTAAACAAAGAGCTAAGTAATACTATAACATGTCTTTGTAAATACTTTTTCTACCCAACCTTTCTGTTTATGCAATGCACTAACTTACGTTATAAGACTTGTTATTGAGAGGTTAACGTTCCGATATTGCGCAAATTCTGATATTGCGCCTGACATATATAATATTGCCCGGATTTCACAGGAAACTGCTCTAAAATTTGTCTACACCTGATCCAAGTTTTTGTGTACTCACATGGATAAAGAGAAGTGATTCCATAAATAATATCACTGCCGCAATTTCCATTTTTCATTACAGGTGGAACCTAGGTTTAAAGCACTATTTCGAATCCCAACCCTCACCCACTACAATGAACCCTCCATCCCCTCTTCCCGTGGGCTCTGTCCACGGGTCACCCCCTCTCACCCCCTTCACCCTCCCCAGCCCCTCATCCCCTCTCACCCCCTCACACCCTACCACCCACCTGCCAATCAGCGCCAGGCTTTCTAATTAAATCTAGCTCCTTTTGCCATGTTTTTGTCTCCTTTATATTGTCTCAGCCAGCCGTGCCTGTGGCGCCCCGTGGGTATACAGCAGCTATAGGCCTGAAAAGGATGTATAGTGCTTTAATGTATTATACTTCATGATTCATGAATAGGCTCCCTAGTAACTCGCCAGGGCTGTGTTCATGTATCGTGACAACAAAGGGCATACTGCATTAAAGGGCTCTACCTGCTGCTGCCACCCGAGACTCGTTTTTCCTTTGTTCAATTGAGTTTATTAGAGAAGGGGCGGGGATAGATAGAGGCTGCTGGTTCCTGTCACTCTCCCAGCAGATTCTCCCATCAGTTTGTAATGGCACTATTTCCCCTCTGCCAAAAAGCGGTGCATCACCTTCAAAATGTACCTACACCATGCTTTTGAAATAAACATTTTCAAAACTATGAATGATTCAACTTTTTGAATTGAGGTATGAAGAACAAATGATAAAAATCACAAAAATATTGATTTTGTTTTGATGCCTGAAATTTAAAATATTCCTATTTTTTCATTGTATTTTTGATGCATTTTATGATAGGGATAAGAAAGAAGAAAAGTAGTATCATTGTACTCTCTTCTTCCACAGAAAAATTCCTTAATAATCAAGATGTTTGGGCAGAGTCATATTTGAGACTGTGCTGGGAGAGTGGGTCCTGTGGGCCACAGAAGGGAATGCATCCACAGGCAGCTGTTTTTGTTACCATTATGTTGGGAAGAATATAGAGTGTATCGTATTCAGATTAAGAGCTAAATCACGGAGTCCCCGCAGGCATAATTATTTTCATTATGATTGGATTGTTATTGTCAGAGGCTTTTCCAAACAAAATAGCAACCAGTATCCAAGGGTGGATACGTATATGAGTCCCTATAAGGGGCTCTTATGTCACTAGTGCTGTCATTAATTTGGCACAAGTTCTAAATGGCACAAGTTCACTGAATCTAAAAGTAAACTGGAAGAATTCACCACATCTAAAGAAGAAGTGTCAAAATTAATCAGGCAGATTAAAACACAAAAATCCTCGGGCTTCCACAGCATAAGTAGTAAAGTCATGAAAAATGCTTTTGAGTATTTGGTTAATCAAATAACACATTTGATAAAAAGTTGTTTAGATACACAGGTTATACCTGAAGCTTGGAAGTAAGCTACCATAGTTCCAATCCCCAAAGACGGCAATCTTACATTAATAGAAAACTATAGGCCTATTTCCCTACTTCCCTTACCTTCAAAGGTAACACTTCAGACAGCACGTGACGTCATGACCGAGTAAACACGTCCGCTGAAGCAGGGCTCCCTATATAGACTCTCGGATCTATCCTGGCAACCGCTCGTAGTAGAAATTGCTACAGGATATTTTTAAAACCTCTGTGCACACAGGGCGAGTGTTTTTGAGGACAAACAACTGCCATTAACCCGTCTTTTCCTAATTTTATCGAGTGTTTTTGGTAAATCGGAAGTGACGGAAGTAGACTGAACTGGGGCGCATGCGCAGTGGGCATCTTCCTCAAAGTTTCAAAATGGCGGCGAATGGACATAAACAACCGGCGAAGGGAAAGAAAAATGAGATTAATGGCCAAATCATCGATCATCTAGACAGTGACGTGGAGGAGTTTGCAAATACACAAAACCGCCCAATCGTCATGGTAGATCCCATCACCGGTAAGCCAAAACGCGGCCGTGGCAGGCCCCCTAAAACTTTGGGTGAACCGATCTATGTGTATTCGGGCGTGAAACGCCCGAGGGCATCGAGTGACGACACCTCACCAATTCAACCGGGTCAGCCACAATGTCTAACTAAGAAGCCTAAATCCAAGCGTCAAGCTAAGCAGCAAGATGTGGGGGTTAGTGATAAAAGATCCCTAGCCAATTCTGGTCCCAGTGGCTCATCGGCAGTTTTTATGAACTCCGGGATTCTTGGTGTCACTGCGCCTAGTGACAGTGAATGTGAGATTGACAGCACCACCCAAGGCGCATCAGGGTACTCTCATACTCACACTAAGTCACTGCTGGACTTTGAATCTTCTGACGATGACGATGAGGAAGCACCCACTGACGTCTTGAGTATGATTGCCAAAGGTTTTAAGAATATGAGAGGTTTTATGTCTTCTGAGAATGACAAAACTAATGTCAAACTTGGTAAACTTCAGAAATCTGTGTCTAACACTAATAAGGCTCTCAATCTAAGACTGGACGGTATTGAATCAAAAGCCGAAAATGCTGTCTCTGTAGCGGAAGTAGCCCAAGGTGAGGTTCAAAGCTTACGTGAGATAGTTCTTAAAAATAAGAAAGATATTGCAGCCATAGCAGCTACAAGCGGTAAAAAAACCCAACCTGTCAACAATGCCCCAGTTGACCCCAATCTTCAGAATAACATTGGACGTAACGGGGAATTTAGGTCACCCCGACGACTAAATGTAATTGCTGAAGGCCTTGAGGAAGAAGCTACAGAAGATCCTTATGATAAAGTACTTTCACTCTTTGAGGCTGTTGACTTTGAGGTGGAAGCAAATGAACTAGTGCTATGTAAACGACTGAGACGTAGATTCTCTAAGGCCCAAGGTCCACGTCCAATGCTGATCTGTTTTACGACGTCGTGGAAACGTGACGCCTGCCTGGGTTTAAAGCCGAAGCTCAACAAGTCTGATGACTACTCCCTAGTCTATATTAATGCTGATGAGGATCCGGCCACTCGCAAGACCAAAGGTATATTGAGAAGGATTGGCAGATTCTGTGTAAACAACAAGAAGCTTGAGGTCGAGCACAAGGGTCTGAGTATTGCTATTGATGGCACTACCTATGACCAAATTGAGGATATACCGTCTGAACTTAAGCCCAGTGATCTGAGCAAAGCTCCCAAAGGTAAAAGGCCTCAGCCCAAACCGAAACCTAACCCTGAAACTGTGAAGGATAAAGGGGTGGGGAAAAAGTCCAAGAGTAATGTCCAGCCTGAGAAGCCTCTCCTCCAGCAAACAACTCCTGTTGGGATAACCTTCTGTGGGGAGAAATCATTTCTCAGCAATTTCTACTATGTGAAAATAAGACATGAAGGCCTAAACTTCCGCAGCTCTGAGCACCTCTTCCAGTGGATTAAGTGCACACATCTAGGAGACGATGACGCTGCTGAACGTGTCTTCAAAGCCAAAACCTCTCTAGATGCCATGCTAGAGGGTAGAAAGTGTCACGGTGGCATTGAGTGGAGGGACCATAGGTTAGCCGCAATGTCCCTAGTTCTGTCTAAAAAGTTCAGACAGAATCCTGACTTGATACAACTGCTACTGTCTACCGCGGACGCTAATCTGTTAAAAGCAACAGTACACCCCTACTGGGGATGTGCAGCAAAATACGGTAGCGCTGCATTTAATGATGGCAGCTACGATGGGCATAATCATCTTGGAAAGCTGCTGGTCAATCTGCGCGCTGAGCTGAAACAAGATGAGGACCGCAGATGCATTGTGGCAGCTGCTGAAGAAAGACGCAGTGTTCAAGCGCGTGCTGCGGCTCAAGTGCCACAAGCATCGCGTGTACCACAAGCATCACAAGCACCACAAGCATCACAAGCATCACAAGCATCACAAGTGCCACCAATCAACTCCGCTCAATTTGCTCTACTTGCCGCAGCGGGTAGTGTAAATGACATTGAAATCGTTGTAGAGTTAGCAAATGAACTGGCGTCCAGACCCCTTGAGGTAACTTATGCAACCACCGCCTAACTCTGGCACTGTGACACATTCTGTGATGTGAGAAATCTGTGCAAAATGGTTCAAATGTTTGTAAATTAATGTAGTTTGTATCTGATGCTTGGTTTAATTACATGGTGTCTTCAGACTATATTGTATGTATTTAAAACTACACTACCTATCACCAAAAACCAACTCTGTAAAATGTAATTTGTACATGTACATGGGAAGGTATTCTAATGTAGTGTATGTCCACAAATTGCTCATAATAACATACTCATATTTTGTGTATGTGCATTCTAATAACACTTCATGTTGTCGTAATCCTAGGTACCAGTAAAGTTGGTTGTTTGGTGACTTGACACTACTGTCTGAAACTAAAAACTGAACTGTATATTTACCGGTAAACCGAGTCTATAACTAGGTCACATAAGTTTGCATTTAATCTCCATCTGAGGCCTTATTACCGGTATGTGTATTCTAATAACACTTCATGTTATCATAATCCTACCGGTAAAATTGGTTATTTTGGTGATATCACACTACTGCCTGAAACTGAAATTGAACTGTATATTTACCGGTAAACCGAGTTTACAATTAGCCCACATGAGTTGACATTTAGTCTCCATCTGAGGCTTTATTACCGGTACTTATTCTATTGTGTACTTTGATTGGTATACTAGTCTAACTTACGGACACCCAGCCAGTGTGGTTTAGAACTGAACAAATTGTGTGTAAATCACTGTTGTGTATGGACGCTGGTTACATGAGTTGTACTTAAGTTTTATTGTTACCGTAATATTGTGCTATACTTGTTGATAATTCAGGTTCTGTGTAATAGAAACCTATGGTTACTTGAGCAGTGTCAGCCTAATGGCACTTTCACTATTAATTATTTTGATGTGGCTCACACAAGCTGACTTGATTCAACTAAAGTATGTGATATATTAAAGTCTGAATCCTAAATTCCTAAATTCCTGTAATTTAGTGTGCTGACTTGATGATTGAAATCTGTGATCGGTATTACTGCTATACTGGTATCGTGGTTCTTGTACTAAAATCTAGTTCTAGCAGACTAGTTCCTGTATGTGCTTGGAGGCAAATGTGCCCATGATCATACATAATTGACTTCGCTCTATTTAGGTCAACCAGTGTCTTAGTTGACTGAGCCCCTGTCAATGCCACAGTATTAACGACACATCTTCTTGTACTATGTGTATCGCGTGATCAATTGACTAAAAGTCTAATAGCGATCTTTGATCGCAGGGTTAAAGGGAGTCCTATCTCGAATTTAATTGGTAACTAATTACAATAACAATCACATAAGATTTAGCTGCCGGGGTTGGGAAACTGACTCTGAAGGACTTATCTTTTTGAGCGCGTTATTTTGTGATTTAAATCATTGTTGTTGTATGCCTTAGTATTGTAAGATTGTCTTCTGTGGAACCATAGTTACACAGACATTTGTTTTCTTAATAACTTGTCGTTTTGTTTATTACAATTTTACTCCTTTTGTGAGTGGGATTTTTTCCGTGTAAAATTTATGTAGCTTACCGTCTATAAGCACTATAGATCAACAATTCCCTGAAGTTGGTCTTTACCTACGGCCCTTAACTACAAGCGCCTAGGCTCTTTCATGTCATTGTTTTGTGTATATTTGGTCGTCATGATTGTACCTAACAGTAGTGAGTTCCGACTGGGCTGCTGGGGCCAACTACATCTACTGGTTCTGATTATATAAAGTTTGACGAGTTTAAAGATCTGAAAGGCTTGAGCCTTGTTTGTATGAATGCTCACAGTCTTTTGGGTAAGATAAACCTTATCAGAGGTTTAGTCACAGATCTGGACTATTTTGCCGTTAATGAAACTTGGTTGAAACCTCACATACCTAGTAGTTATGTGAGCATCCCAGGTATGCAGCTCTATCGACTTGATAGACCCAGAACTATTAAGAAGAAGGGAGGCGGCGTAGCCTGCTATGTTGCAGATCGCTATGCTCCATATACGCAGATTAGAGACGATCTCACGTATGTTGATAAAGATTTGGAATGTTTGGTGGTAGAAACCAAATACCCTAATCAAAAATACAGATTGATCTTCTCTGTGTATAGGCCCCCCAAGGGTAATGTAAAATTATGTTACACTAAACTCATGGATTTACTCGGCAATGTGGATCGTGACCGTAGAGAGATCTGGATTTGTGGTGACTTTAACATAGACGCCCGCGCGCGCAATTCTGTTAAATTCAGAAACATGTCCAGTTTTCTGAGACGAAGTGGCTTGTCGTATTTGAGAACTAAGCCCACCCGTTACCATAGATACGGTCACTCTACTATTGATCACATCTACACTAACTGTAGCGATGTTGACATGTACGGTCTTGTTAATGATGTAGTTAGTGACCATGCCCCGGTGTTTGTAATAAAAAAGAAGAGACCTTGTAAGCCCCTTAAAAAATGTTTTAAGGGTAGATCTTACAAAAACTTTTCTCCTGACGATTTGTCTATGTTCGTAGAAAATTATGACTGGCGCATGTTCTTTGACGAAGAGAATCCCTTGTTAAGTTACCAAATACTTATGAAAGCTGTAACAGAGTATCTCGACTTACACCATCCCATAAAAGAGTACAGGATCCTGTTAAGTAACAAGTTTGGTTTTGACGGTGAGGTACTTAGACTCTTGGAACAGAGGCGACGTATTTTACGTAAAGCATGGAAGGTGAAGGTTGGTAGAGATAATACACTTCTGAGACGTGCACAGAAGTTACTACGCACTGCTCATGCTAAAGTAAAGCTGAATGTTAGGTCTATGATTCTAACTAGCTTAGATAAATGTAGAAAGGATCCCAAACAGTTCTGGAAGATTGTGAACCGAATCTGGAAAGGTGATTCTTCTATTAATGAGATTGTACTCAAGAATGATAATAATGCTCTCGTGACGAAAGAATCAGTCTCGGAATTTATGAATGATTACTATGTTAACACTGGAGCCACCCTAGCTGTAGCTTTTGTTGGCACTGAGGGTAACATAGAGACAGATGAACTCTTTGATGACAGCGAGAATTTCTCGGACGAATTTGAGTTGACAAAATGGTCTGATGAATCGTTTCGTCACCTAGCTGCTGGTATTGATAACAGCAAGTCTTCTAATATTGATAATGTCAAATCAATGGTTCTCAAAACTGTCTTTAAAGATAAACCGTATTTACTGGCCCATATGATTAACTGTTCCGTAGGTCGTGGAGATGTTCCGGTGGCTTGGAAGCTGGCTACTGTGATTCCATTACCCAAGACTGGGGATCTCCAAAGGGTATCTAATTGGAGACCAATCAGTCTTTTAAATATAGTTGGTAAGCAAATGGAAAAAGTGGTCCAGCGTCAGCTCATGGAATTTGTCCTCACTCGGAATTTAGTGACGAGCCACCAGTATGGTTTCCTACCCGGTAGATCTACTGATGATGCGGTTTTTTCTCTAATAAGTGATCTATATGAAGCCAGAAATATGAAGAGGTTTGCCTCAGTGGTCTTCCTCGATCTGAGGAAGGCCCTTGAGACGGTGAATCATAACAGGTTACTTAACAAATTGAAACTGATGGGCTGTTCTCTTCAGACTGTTTTATGGTTCAAAAGTTACCTGGAAGAACGTTCTCAATCTTGTACTGTAAACTCTAGTAAGTCTGCTGTTAAAGCAATATCCTGTGGCGTCCCGCAAGGGTCCGTCTTAGGACCGCTATTGTTTATATTGTATATAAATGACATTGTAGATAGTATTCGTAATGCGTCCTTTTACTTATATGCTGACGACCTTGCTATTATGGTCAGTGCGGCAAGTGTAGATCGCATCAAAATGCTTCTGCAGGAAGACCTTGATGGGATTACCAGATGGTGCTCCTTAAATAGGTTAACTATAAATACAGAAAAAAACAAGGTCCTATGGTGTTATTCTAATAGACAAAGCCCAGATTTACAAAATTGCAATTTGTTTGTTCAAAACCGCATGTTGAAGGTTGTAAAGGAGTTCAACTACTTGGGTGTTAACATTGACTATCGTTTAAGCTTCTCTGACTATGGGAAAAAGATTAAAGGTATGATTACTGGCAAAAAAGCTCAGTTAAAACATATCAGGAAGTCCGTTGATCAAAACTTAAGTCTGTTAGTCTATAAACAAATGATACGACCATCAATGGAGTATAGCAGTTTTGTCATTGATGGAGCCTATGATTGGGTACCACGCCGGTTTCAGGTATTGCAAAATGACTGCCTGAGAATATGTAAGAATGTAAAAAACGCCCGTGATATAGATCTCGATGTCCTGCATGATCAATGTAAAATTGAATGGCTTGTAGACAGGCGTAATCGATTTTTATTGGCGCTGATGTATAAACGAGCCCAGATTGATGCAAACATTGTGGAACCAGTTCGTAGTCTTCGCAGCTCGAGCAAAATCAAGCTAAAAGTAAGCAGGCCTCATTGTGAGATTTTTAGGAAAAGTCCACTTTTTAGAGGCATGCTACTCTGGGAAGACCTAGAGGCAAAGCAGCAACACAAATTGACTAGGAATCTTTTCCTGTCTAGTCTCTAGTTGTGTAGGCAACCTGTGTCTTTAGTAGTGAAGCCAACTTGTATAATGTATAAATGGCTAGAAATGCAAAAACCCTGATTGACTGGCGTATACAAGCCTGGCGAATACGATCATAATTATGATCACAATGACAATAACATATGGAAAAAATGACAATGAACTCGCTTCATAGTACATTTAGTCATAACTTTATTATAGTCTATCTCTGTACGTTTTGACCCTATTTGGTCATTCTGTTACATTGCAGTTGTAGTCCCCCCGTCATGGAATGGTCCGGTGGAATTTCTAAACCTGTTTGTACTCTGACGACTGAAAAATACTTGTGTGTGTATAATTTTGTGAATTTATGTATGTATCTACAATATTGGTGAATACGAAAAACGAATTGTAAAATTTGACTATTCTATGCCAATAAAAACATTTAAAACTGAAAACTGAAAAGATATTAGAGAAAATTGTTCATAGAAATATATTGGAATATTCTGAAGCAAACAATATATTAACAAATGTCCAGGCGGGCTATAGGAAAAAGAGCAAGAAATGTAGGCAGAAACACACTAGCTGTATTTATAGACCTTAAAAAAGCATTCGACATGGTGGACCATAGTATATGTGATAGATATGAGATAGGGGTTAAGGCAGGAATTTGGTTGAAAAATTATTTAACAGGGCGGAAACAATGTTCATTGGCAAATCTTATCACATCACCCAAATTGGATATAGTTTGTGGAGTGCCACAGGGTTCTATTTTAGGCCCGCTACTTTTTCTTATGTATATCAATGTGATAGAACTTATTTGTAAACACAGTAAGGTTCTATTATACGCAGACGATACTGTACTGTATTTAAGTTGTAATAACCAAAGAGAGGTTAATATGAAAATGCAGAAGATTTGGCATTGTACTATCAATTGTGCCACACCAACAGGTTAACCATAAAGAGCAAGAAAAATAAATTCATGTGTTTTTCAGGAAGGGCATATTGGAACAATTGCAAGATACATATAAATAATGAGGCTATTTATCAAGTGGAACATTGTAAATGTTTGAGTGTGATTCTGGACCGAGAACCGTCTTGTGAGAAGTTTTTAGTAAACCAGTTGAAGACTGCAGCATATAGAACTTACCAAATGGCTAGGCTCAACGTTTTTATTGATGTACAAACCGCAAAATTGTTATATAAAACAGAGGGCCTAACATGAGTATATATATATTACCAAAAGCTGTTATAGGTCATACAGAAGATATTACACATATCTCTTTCACTTAGTGATTCCCAGTTTTGTATGGAATTATTACCATTCCTTTCATCGCAGTGATTTGTGACAAAAATGAAATGCAAAGAAAGGAAAATGTCAATTACCCTAATTAGTCATCAGCACCACGGCCATTTCTTAAAGCGTTGCTGACCAGTAATGGCTTCTCGAGTCTCTGTCTTGACCTCATCATGGTGATTTGAATTGCCTTTTTAATTAAAACTGCAGCCACAATGTAACTGGATAATGACTGCAGCGATTCATCCACATCTGTAGCCATGGTTACTGTGTTAAATAGGTGTCCAATCAGGCTCACTCTGACAGGATTAATGTGAGGATTCATTTACATTGATGAATTGTATGCAGTATGTCATATGATAAGGCAATCCATTAAAAGTGACATTCAGCAATCAATTACAAATTCTGAGGCACACTCCTATTATCGGATTTCTTGTCCAATGTCTCCAAATTCAAATTTAAAGGTTTTTGTAAATTTGAGATTGAACTTACCACATATAGAAATGGATGCAATCAATAAATTTGGACTTTCTGACACAATTTGACAGCTTCATAACCAAGTCCAATTTTTTCATTTGCAGATACTAGATATATCCTCAGGACTGTCGGTACTTTCTGGAGGAGCCCTGCCAAAGCATATTGTTTCCAATGCACAAAAAAACACAAAACCTTGGCTTTTACTACCTGCATTATTACGCTATGGCAGTGCTAAGGATATGCATTGAATTATTCCAGGCAGTACGCTTTCCATGCTTTGTGTCATAGCTGGTTAGAAATACTCTAACAAATATATGAAGATATTGAGTACTGTAGTATCTCATATTGGTGTCCAATTCACTATAACAGAGAATCATTATATATATAACTATCATATGTAAAATTCAACAAGTTTAGTCCCCATGAGAATTAATTTCCTAATTCTTGAATCCTCACATTTTGTATCGTCTGTGTATAATAGAACCTTACTGAGGACCTCTCAGTTGTTGCAGGGCTCCCAGGGGGCAGAGACCAATTTCAGTGGTGGTGCTCTGGGCCTACTGAGATACGCAGCTTCGGTCTCATTTGTCTTCGAAACGGCAATATTTAACCAGTGCCTCCCAAGGGCCTTCTCATCTGCGTCACTTCTGGTCTGGTAAGAAATAGCCCTGCCTATTAGACAGTGCACTCAGGCTGTATGTGATGGTAAGGGAATAGTCTTTGGGCTTAGAACTGGTAATTCAATCATGAAGTGAAGATAAAGATCCCTTCAACTCCCGTTGCCTTCCTCCTTCTGCCCGTCATGGAAGCACAGTTGGACAGAACTGCTGATGTCTTTCAACCAATTTCTAGTATATTTACATTTACTTAAGTTCAGTAAAATACAGAGGAGGACAAATGAGTATTGATAAAACAGTGACATCTTTGGCGCCTATGGGATGAAGAGAATCAAGGAGAAAGTGTCATTCAATTTCTGCATTTGGTTTCGAAAATGGATATCTCCAGGTTAGAGATGCATGCCTAGGGCAACTCTAGAGCAGGGTAATCTTGTGTAACCTTGGTGTCTACCTGTGGCTTGCTTAGCAGCTATGTATTCGATACCCTACGAGTAACTGAGTGTATGTCAAAATAACAACAGCAAACTGATCAGTGGCATCATAGTAATTATTACTCAACTCAGTTAGGAGGAGGGTATCTCACTTAGCATTCGGTTATGTAGAAATAACCAAGGTGTGAAATGCTTTGTCCTAGCCCTCCACTGAGATCAATAAACCTTACACTAGGTGAAGGAAAATGGTTTGATCTGAGGTAACCAAACTCTAGTTTTAAAGAATAAGTCACTTAACCCAATTAATCACAATTTTCAACTTTTTGGAAAACCTTTTGCATTTTCAATATCAATAATATATGTATATATTGCAAATATATGTATATACCATTTGCAAATGTTGAGGCCCCGGGTGAGAGGTTGTTCCTTCTTGCGTAGGATGGGGCTGCCACACCTCATCAGTGTAATCAGAGCAGGCGGCCTGCACATCACCCGTCCTCATTCTGCACACTTAAAGGGGCATTCTCACCAATCGCACTTAACCACATAGCAGTACTAGAATTGTGAGTAGGAAACGCTTGGTGATTATGCCACTTTAACTAGGGGGCGCAAATACCGTCTATTTATAGAGGGATAGTGCCAGTTTTTCATTAAGGATGTAATAATGCCGAAAGCACTTCACCTTTTGTTTTTTCCTATGTAAATGCTACTTGGACATGTATATTAAACCACACCAAAGGGCATCATACATTAAATCACTGTGCTTTCCTCAATCTCTACTGCTAAAAGTAGCTTATTTTCTTTCCAGTTACCACAAGATATTCAAGCCATAAGTGTATGAGTCATATGATATAAGATTATAGATGGTGTTTTGCTATCTAAATATGATAAGTGTTTTGCCATCTAAAGAAGCCACATTTCGATACAACTCTCGAATCGATTCAAGCCGCCTTACAGGGTTACATAGAAAATACAGAAAATTGTGGAAACTCCTTCTGCTATCAAAGACCCAAAGGGAACCAAATGGCAGTGGCAAAGACGATAGGCGTGGTTGGTAGGGGGCCCATTTGTGTGTATTTATAAATATGAGCTCTAAAATAACCATGGACCTCCTTTGGCTCTGTCCCATAGGAGTATAGGCTATTTTTGGCAACGGCAGGACATATCTTAGAACTGTGATGTCAGGTGTGGCAATGATGAGAGCACTCAGCCTGGCTACTGCCCACCCACTCATATAGGGCTCACTCTCACCAAATCAGTGCAACTAAAAAAGTGACGTACATGATCGGTGGACGTACATGATCGGTGGACGTACATGATCAGCAGAGGACAAAATCCGTCTTTTACCCCCTGCACTACGATGTTTAACTCTCCCAACCATACCTACAGGCTGTAATGTTTCTTTGGGGAGTTTATTAGAAAAAAAAACCTCCCAAAATATTTATAGGGGCCGGAGGGGGGGGGCTCAATGTGTCATGTAACATTTCCTCATTACCCACTGCTTCACATGTCTATGATTATACATATTTAGACCTACATTATATGTACACCTTGCTATGATTGATTTATGTTTTATATATGGTCAGAAAGGGTAATTAAGACAGTCAATAAATAATGGCCGATCATGTACGTCACATGACGTACATGATCGGTATTGAAATGTCAATTAAAATTATCTTAATAGTCGCATCTAGACATTTCTAACATATTACAAGTCAAGACACACATCATATGTACACCCTGGTAAGGTTTATTTATGTTTTGTCATGGTAGGAAAGGGTAAGGCAGCCAATAAATCACCGATCATGTACGTCATCGATCATGTACGTCACATGACGTACATGATCGGTATTGAAATGTCAATTAAAACTATCTTAATAGTCGCATCTAGACATTTCTAACATAGAACATGTCAAGACACACACCATATGCACACCTTGGTAAGATATATTTATGTTTCAACATGGTCAGAAAGGGTAGGGCAGTCAATAACTCCCGATCATGTACGTCACCGATCATGTACGTCACCGATCATGTACGTCACCGATCATGTACGTCCGCCGATCATGTACGTCCGCCGATCATGTATGTCCAAATAATAGTTGCATCGATCTGGTGAGAGTGAGCCATAGGCTCATCTCAAATGATGAAAGCTTAATAGCCCCTCCTAGCCCACAAATACTCCAAAATAACCAAACTCTCTCAAGTACAAAGATAATCTAAATGCTCCGGGCATTAGTTTATGGAGGCTATCCCAGGTTAGCAGCTTATCCAGTCAATATCTTGAATTCCCACTATTTGACTTGGAACTTGGATTGTTTATTGAAGAGGAAGTCACTCAAAATGAAAAAGGGACAAATTGGACAAAGTTCAAGTTGTTTACTCCAGGAGACTTGCTGATACATACAGAGTTTCAAATATCCCTTAGTTGACCTGCAGAGACATCCATTTCAGGTGTCCAATTTAAAAAGACCTTTCTGTAAATAAAACACAGCGTTGGTAGGGGTTGGGAGAGGGGACCAAAATAATTTGAAACCCTTCAGATGGAAGGTCCCTGTCATTATTTGTGTCCGCGTGGCTGGGCCCAATATCTCAATGGGAAACAATCACACTTTTGCCAAATATGCAAAGATTTTGAGAATCTTTCAGTGTGAATTGTTTGACTCTCAAATTCTTGGGGATGCTCTATGTTTAAAACATAGCCTTTGTCCAGAGCTTTCATCCAGAGCTTTGCTTTTGTCCAGTGCTTTCTGGGTGTGCAATCCACCTGGACAATTCAACTATACATAAGGACTGCATGAATCGTTCGTTGCTTTATGTAAGGGTTTCATGAATTGTTCACTGCTATATGTCAAGGTTTCATGAATCGTTCACTGCTTTACTTAAGCAACATTAAGCAGAATGAATCTTCAAACTTGAGAAATGGGCCCCTGAGATCCCTGTGGCCATATTGGCCTGTAGACAAGGAAGTTGTTAGATAATCTCAATGTTCTTTGTACACCATGGGGCATAATCTGACATTTATGGTTGTAGCCCTTGAGGGAAGACTAACTAGAACACTATTCATGCATCATGAAGACTAAGGGCACAGGTCGATTGGCCTTCAAAGATGGTTTAATGCATTCATGCATCATGCCCTTAGCCGGTATGATTCAAATGCAGCTCTAGTAACTCGCCAGTGCTGCATTCAAGCATCATGCCGACCCTACATGGTTCACACACACCCGAAAGATTGCCCTAACTTTTAATGACATGCCTTCCTTACATGGTTAAAATGCTTCCCTGCCATCAAAGGGCAGATGTTGGTTTTAAAACCCAAGGTTAATACGGTCATCCCAGACTTCAAGCAGACTGAACCCTTTGAGGGAGATGACCAAGGGGGCAATATCTATGAAATATTCAGATTGACATTATCAGCTTAGTTATCAGTGTTTTAAAAACCTCTGTATGATGTACCTTAACAGTACAAGTGTCCTAATCCAACATCAGAGTGGGTTTTCTACAAACAGAGGTCGGTCAGGTTCTTGGTAGTGATGGAGGCGCGCAGCGAGTAGACGTTGATCATTTCGGCTCTGTGTGAAAAGCATAATAACTCCGGAACCATTAACTCAAAAGTAATACAACTCGCGACAAAGTTGTGTAACTTTTTATTGTGCATCTTTTGATACACAAATCAATCATGAGTGGGAAGACTGAGAAGAAAAAATCTGGAAAAACCTCCAAAAACCAAAAAAACGTTACAACAAAGGAAGCGCCGGTAGAAAATGTCGACTCAGCGGGAGCAGCTCAAATCGGTGGCAGAGCGACACAAGTCGGAGAAGCTGCTCAGAAGGATGTTACTGTCCCTAAAAATGATGACTCTACATCAACATCTGCATCGACATCAACACAAGTGGCCAAGGAAAAAGGTAAGGAAGTTTTAGTCCCTGAGAAGGTAGATTTGACTTGTGATGATACCGAGGTAGTGGTGCTAGATTCAAATGATGATGCAAGTTTCCCCGCTGGGTCAGATCCTTTCAAGGTGCTTTTCAAAAAGCTAACTAACGTGGAATATTCTCAAGTAACAGAGAAGAAATTACAAGATATTCTTGGAGGTTTCAAGAAAGAAATTACGGATAAATTAGATGGTTTGCTTCAAGAAAATGATGAACTGTCAAAAAATACGAGGGCTTTGGAATCAAGGTTTAAGTGGCAGGAAAGACAAATCAAATCACTTCAAAATCGACTCAGTACTCTAGAAGAGGACAAAAAAGCTAGACACCTAGTTATTGAAGGGATGAAAGAAAATGACGGGTTGAATCTGAGGTCACAGTTGGACGATCTATTCTCAGACATTGGTGTTAATTTCACCTCATCAGATACCGAGGCTTGTTACAGAATGGGTGTCCTGCGTGATCATCAGAAAAGGCCTAGGCCTATTATGGTGAAATTCAACTCAAAGCGTCACCAGCAAATGATCTATGCCAACATTAAGAATTTGGGAAAATTCGGTGACAAGTGGGTTAACACTTCAATAAATGATGACTTGTCGGTGCAACAACAGGAAGAAAAGAGAGACTTGTTGGCTCTATCAGCTTTATGCAAATCAAAAGGAAAAACATCAAAAGTGGTTGGTAACACACTCATCTACGAGGGTCAGAAGTACTCCATTGATCAAGTACACAAACTGCCAAAAGATCTACAATTAGAAAACGTCAAGACTACAAAAACCAAAGAGGGAACATTGTTCCATGGGAAGCATAGTTACTTGTCAACTGAGTTTGATTCACCAATTTCTCATGAGGGAACAACATATGCGATCGCAGAGATCATGTATCTTTCCATCCAGGCATCTTTCTGTGGTGACGAGTCACTTTCAGATGACATTGCAGTAATGACTGATTGCAATGATGCACGGGAACTGACAAAGGAATTGAAGCTCAACAAAAAGTGGGACAAACAAGAAAAAACAAAGGCGATGAAATTGGTCAATACATTAAAATTTGACCAAAATGAAATCCTCAGTAACAAGTTATCGGCTGTCAAGGGGCCTATCTTTCACTGTGACTTTGACAAATTTTGGGGTTGCGCCATGGCCCTATCCCCAAAAAAATATGTGAAATCGGACACAATTCCCGGGAAGAACTACCTAGGATCCATTTTAATGGAAATTAGAGATGAAATCACATCTGCAGATGAGTAATATACATCAATTAAGCAAAGAAAACGCAATCGAAAACAGGCTTTAAAAGCACGTGTACTTTGTTGTTGTTTTGATTTAAACGACGATGATGACGTAACAGAGGACGCGGTATCATAGCAACGCCGTATCCATCAACGCGGCGCTTGGCAACAGCGCTCCCTTTGACGTCACGCATGCTTTTGAATTTCTCGGCAAAGAAGACGACTCGGACACCTAGTACCCTCTTTAAACTGCTTTCAGAGACGTATCAGGGATTGCATCATGAATATACAACAGTTTGTGGTAATATCAGACTCCCGTGCAGGTAGGGATGGAGAAATGGCTTATTTTGCCAAACATTTGTTCAAAAGAGACGACGTAGAAGTGACGGTAAAAGTTTTTCCGGGTGCGGGATTTGAAAGACTTTGTTATGAAGCTGATATCCTCATTGAGAACAACCCAACTCCAATCTACTATATCTTCGGAGGCATATGTGACATTACAACCAAGAGTGGTGGTCTAGTTACGTTCCAACATGTCAATGGAGATCAGCTTACCCACCAGCTAATATCGAAACTAGAGGGCTCAGTATCGTACCTAAGGCAAAGACATCAGTGGACAACCATTAATCTATGTGACATTACTGGGGCTAAATTATCTAAATGCTGCGCCTGGATGCCAAATGATGGATCACAAACCCTGTTGGATCAAGTCATACGTAAAGTCAATTATTATATTGAGGATATGAATCAGGAGTATGGAGTCCCAACACCACAGCTTTCCACTATAGTTCATTCCTTCAAAAATGGCGTGCCCTACGAGCGCTATTTCATGCTTCATGACGGGTTACATGGTACGCTTGAGACTATTGAGCTGTGGACAGTGGAAATTTTGAACCATATGGAGATGTACTTATAGGTATGGAACACTCATTCACAATCAAATATAAAATAAGATAATTTATTTTATAATAGCAGCCACTACAATCCTTGGTATTATCAATTGATCCTTGTCATTTCAATCATCCTTTTCAAACTTAACTTCCTTCCTAAGAACTGGAAATTGTGCCTTAATACTTCAATCAGCACTTGTTTACTATGGCAGACTAGATAGACGTGATACAAGATAGACGTACGTTCCTGGTTACGGTAGAGGGAGAAGTGAGGGTGCCAATGGTGTTCGACCTGCTGAAATGGAAGATCAAGTACCCAAACTGCCTACAACAACTCATGCAATCCAAGCTGTCGCACTTCTGGGAATGTGGATCTACAATCGTGTAATATAGTCTGTTAATGTCTAAACTACTGTAATTTTGGTAATAATTGTGTAATGTAGTCTGATGAGGTGTAAATTACTGTAAATTTCTGTAAATAATTATGTAAATAACAATCAAAATATTTATTTATATAAATCTATATTTGTAGATCGATACAAATATATCAGGAAAAATCACAAAAGAGTACCGGTATATTGGAATATAGCCTTTATTGGCCTCTTGTCGCTATAATTATTTAATCAAATAGATTAACTGTATAAAATATTAGGTATTAATCTACTAATAATTATCAATTATAAGCAAATACTTGCTTCCAAAATGTATACAAGTGAATTGTATAGTTTAATAGAGAATTGAATTTGTTACAAATGGTATTGCTTTTCACACATTTATGAGCTAGACTGTCCAAATCCATCATTAGTCTGCAGAAAATACTAGTACGGCGAATGCCGATGTTCAGTATTTTAGTTAAGTATATGTTATATGTTAAAGGTGTCGTTCACTTGTGTATGTATATATTGGTCACAGCAAGAGGGGGTACTATCTGGCAAAATTGGGAATCTAATTGTAAAGGGATTAAATTTCTACCGGTACATAATGTTGGATAACTTAGATGTCATGACAGTTCAAAATTTGGATACTGCTCCTGGAGAAAAGTTCATTCATTTAAATACTAGAAGTATTAGAACTAAAAAAACAATTGATGAGATGAAATTAAGATTCTCGGGGACTACTTTTGAGTTTCTATCTATATCTGAAACATGGTTGAAATCGGATGATAGTACTACTTTGCATAATATAAAAGGGTTCACATTACATAGGTCTGATAGAACATGGGTGGATGATATCAGCAAACCTAATCCTAAAATAGGTGGAGGTCTAGCAATTTATGTAAATGATAAAAATAAATGTTCTACTGATGATCTAAAATTGTATAACTACTCATGTAATTATATTGAGTCCCAATGTGTCATTATTACAAATATGTCGGGTATTAAAAGTACAGTATGTTCAATATATAGACCTCCGCAAGGTGATGTAGACAAGTTTATAGAACAATTAGAGAAAAATGTCAATGCTTTAATACAATTGGAGGATAGACGTTTGTATGTACTTGGTGACTTTAATATAGATCTCCTTGATCCACAATTGAAGGGAGTTAGTAACAGACTAATTAATATGATGTTACAGCATGGTTTAATGAATTGGGTTAAAAAACCTACACGTGTGGTAGATAAGGAATCCTGTCTGGATCTTATTTTTACTAATAATGATAGTATGACTGCATCAGATGTAATCCCATTTGACTTAAGTGATCATTATATTGTGTATGGTCAGCTCAGTGTTACAACAAATTTGGTTTATGAAAAATCAAGTTTTACAGCTAGATCTATGAAAAATTTTGACGCAAATAATTTATCTAATCAATTTGTAAATCAAGACTGGGTAGAATTCTATAAAAATTCAGACGTTAATTGGTTGTGGAATCACTACTTAAGTAATTTAATAACAATTTTAGATAACATGTGTCCATTTAAAAATTTCAATGTAAAGTGTCCTAAGGAGGAATGGGTTACTCCTACTTTGTTGGATGAAATTGCAACAAAGGATCGTTTATTATCCAGGTCATACAAAACAAAAAATGATAACGATAAGGAAACAGCGGCCAATGCTAGAAAAGTGTTAAATTCTAAATTACATGGAGTAAGGGAAAAACATGTCAATAATTTAACGGAAGAGTACAAATTCTGGAGAGAAATAGGTAAATTATTACCAGGGAAAAAAAAAGGGAAAAATGATATCCAACTTTCTGACGAATTTGGTGTATCAATCCCTCCAGAAAGTACATCAGATTATATAAATGAATATTTTTCCGGTATTGGTCCTACCTTGGCTAAAAATTTGGATACTCCATGGTCATATGATGGTGAATATTTTCAAGGTGAGCCTTTGATTGACATCAAGACAGACGAGGAGGAAATAGAAAATTTTATTCAAGAAATTAAAATAACAAAATCCTCAGCTGTCGAAGGTGTTAATTCAAAGTTGCTTAAATTGATTTTCAGTGTATCAAAGAAACAGTTGGTTCATATTTTCAATATTTCCAAATTAACTGGCACGGTTCCTACTGACTGGAAAGATGCAACTGTGGTGCCAATCCACAAGGGTGGTGATAGTAGACTTGTTAATAATTTAAGACCAATCTCTTTATTGTCATTGCCAGGCAAAATATTAGAAAAGATAATACATAAAAGACTAATGAACTTTTTAGAAAATAACAATTTATTAACAAATTTTCAATATGGGTACAGAAAAAACAAATCAACAGTGGCCTCGGTCGGAAATTTGACTGATGATATACTTTCAGACAGAAATGTGGGGATAAATACAATAGCTACCTTCTTTGATTTGAAGAAAGCGTTCGACACTGTTAATCATACTATTCTTTTGGAAAAATTAAAAAATTTAGGTATTTCTGGCAATGTAATTAACTGGATTGAAAATTATCTTACTAATAGAACGCAAAAAACAAAAGCAAATGGAATTATCTCAGGGTCAATTGGTATAACTTGTGGAGTCCCTCAAGGATCTATTTTAGGTCCACTACTGTTCCTGGTTTACATAAACGATGTTCAAAAAATCTGTGAAAATGTTAAAATTAGTCTTTTTGCGGACGATACTGTAATGTACACTTCACATCCAGATGAACTAGTAGCTATTAATGTTATGCAAGAAGGTATAAATGCGTTTGTGAAATGGTGTAACAAAAATAAGCTTACTGTAAATATTGACAAAACCAAGTATATGGGTTTTGGAAATGTAAAATGTTATAAAAAAATAAAATTGACCATAAATAATGTAAATCTAAAAAGAGTTTCAAGTTATAAATACTTGGGAGTAATTTTAGATCCAAAATTGAGTTATGAACCATTCATGAGAAATCAGTTGAAAACTGTAGCATATAGAACGTATCAGTTGATAAAGATAGGTAGATTTTTGAGTTCTGATACACTTATTAAAATATATAAAGTTTATATATTGCCAATTTTTGATTATGGTAGTATTCTGTATTGGCAATCAAATTCTAATTTGTTAGCAAAATTACAGCGTTCTCAAAATAGGGCATTAAAGGTATGTTTGAAAATGGATATGCGTGCAAGCACGGATTTTATTCATGAAAAGTCAAAGACTAATTATCTGAATGACAGAAGATTATCATTAGTGTACATGGAAGGCTACCAAAGAGCTCAAAAACAACAGTTTGTACGTATTATAGGTAAAGAATTGCGTTGTAATGAGGGAATATTATTGAAAAATAAGTTACCCCATACTGAATCTTATAAAAAGAGTCTTGAATATGTAGTATCAACAAATTGGAACAATCTAGATGTAAACTTTAGGAAAATTAAAGATAAAGTACAATTCAAATATTCGGTTAAAAAGCTTCTGAGAGACCTTATACCAGGTAACCCAGGTATTACATAATTAGTTTTCTACGTTTGTAAATTGTATTTATTACAAAATAATAGGAAATATAATTAGCAACAAGTGTTTTTATTGAATGAACGAATTATCATTGGAGCAGTAATCTCTATTGGAAGCTGTTATCTAATTACATATAATTACAATTGTGTACCCAGTATTTATATACAGAACAATATCTACTTACATTTCAAAAGCAATTAGTCATTCTCAAATGCCGAATGTACTCCTATTTAAGTGACTTATTACATTATACCATTTGAACGACCATGTACTGTCCTGTTAAATTTTAATTATCCAGATTAGAATTTGTCCTAGCAAAACAATTATAGATATAATTGTGTACTGTACATATGCTAATATTGATATAGATTTCAATAATGGTGTAAATAGTTACCAATGTAATGTGGAGTTTTTACTACACAAATAGTTTTTTGCAAATCATATAATTTTGCAGCGGGTATTAATACGGGATTGATCCCCTAAGGTTAATCAATCTGAGATATGATATACGATCGTATTATCTTAATACTGTGCTGCCTTGGGCAGTACTCATAATCTTAATTGAAGCAATACAAATGTGCATACAGGTGGCTGACGAAAACTAGTTTACTAAGAAGCAGCCTTTTTGTCTATAAATCATATAGGAATTGTAACTAAGTCCAGGGTCATATAAGTTATCAAATCCAATGATTTAATTCATTTTATTATGATAACAGATAAAAATTGTAAATATCACACGAGGAATTATTACTTGTAAATGTTGTTGATTATAGAAAATACATTTTTGAAACTTGAACTTGAACTTATCAGTGACTCCTATTGATGAGACAAGATGAAAAAGGTTCCTCTTTGTATCTTTTCTTTGTCAAGTATTTCTCCCCACCTCAATTTACTTTTTGACCTACACATATTACTCAGATTGTATGGGGAGTGTTAAGGGAGTGTTCATTTTTCAACAACAGGGGGGTCGGGAGATTTTCACGCTAGTTGGTAAAATCTTTTTTGGTCTCCCCCACACCCATGGGAGGGGTCGAAATTATTTTGATCCCTGCCTTAGGCAAGTTAATATTGAGTGAGTCCCACCCCTTTGACCTATTGTAATTTTCGCTAAAAAGGGGTGCAATTCTTTTGGTCCTCCGTCAAGAGGTGTCAAAAATGTTTTTCATTCCCCCTAAATCCACCAATCCCTCCCCCCTGTTGTTAGAAAATAACCACTCCCTTAGCAACATGAATGCATGCAGATCATACTGCTATAAACAGCTTTACATAGTCATGCATCATACTGACATAGGACATATTTAAGTCAGTCTGTATGCTGCCCTCAAACGGTCAACGCCAGATCATGGTGTTCATAGGGAAGGCCATCATATCAAGAAATTGATAATAGAAAGTTAAGTGTACTCTAAGAACCGGGTGTTGTGGGAACATGCAAACACACATATTTGCAACACACCTTTAAGATTTGGCAAAGGGGGTGTAGTGTGTAGTGTGTCTTGCACCAAAATATGTGTTAAAAGTGACTGCAGGCTTGTTGATGAATGTGCAAACGTAACACACTTTTCTCAGAGTGTGATATCTACAAAAACAGCTGCAATAATAAAAAATCATTATGGGGAGTAATTAAATAATTAAAGAGTTACAAGACAGAAGGATGTCCTTCATTAAAGGTAGGGCAGAACTAGAGTGAAAAAAACATGAATTGAAAAGTTCAACCAGTCGCTCATTAAATCCACATTAGTGTAGCACACAGAGGCTCGTGTCATGGATATAGGTGCTCTGCCCGGGGCAATATAAAAATAATGAACAGACACACGCAAGGGCAGGTTTCAAAAATAATAAAAAGTGTTTCAGGTTGTCCAAGCCTATGGGGCCGACCCTAGATTTTTTTGTAAAACCGAAAGCACACCTGTTTTTTCCTTTGTCTGGCCAAGTGATACGATTGAGCATAATTATGTGCTCCCCTGAAAGTGTATCAATCCTGTAGGGTCAGTATGATACATAAGGGCAACTGTGCCGAGTTATAGATAGCATATAAGAACACTATACTGTACTGAAATGGCTAGTAATATATATATAAAGTATTCTAACCATTTAATGGCCAGGTGCTTCAATATTATATTCCCTTAGTACTGATGAGTAACATGCCACAGATGAATTCAAGCATCATGCCAACCCTGTAAGACTAATATCACCTTCCAAATAGTTAGCAGGGGCAGTAAAGGTGAGCTTAGGCACTGATACCCATGCTTCATGATAAACATTATAGGTAGCATACTGTCAGTGAAGGGTTGATGTCAATTGTGAACGATGTAGTAATCCAAGCCCTGGGTTATTGAAAACATGACAGTCAGGATACATGTTGGTCACATTACTAATTGCTGTGCACTCTGTCATGAAACAGTCATATCCAGCCTTTAGAAGCTGCAGAGGTCTTTAATGTGAAGTGCCCTTTACAGTCATGATGTATTTATGCAGGTATGCTACAATCTTGTATCATGCATCATCCCAACCCTTCAGGAGTGTATCAACCTTGTATGGCTAGCATGATGCCTGCGTGGCGCTTTGACAAGTATAAAGGCAGGCTCGCATGCATTCATGTATCATAACAACAAATGATATAATATATCAAAGCACTATGGAGCCCATAAAGGGTTGACATGGCACTGCATAGTTTGTAATAACCTGCTATGAATGTGACTCTCCCATTGCAGCTCCGAGCCTATTGAATGCAGAATCCATGTTGGGCCTTCTGCTCCACGTGCCTTGATTCCTAAAGAAAATTCACTGCACAGCATGAAAACCATGACCTGGAGAAAACTATTTCATTCATGTTGTAAAGTGAACAAATAGTTACATACTTGGTATTAGTTAAGGTCTATACTGTCAGTAATGCAGTGAGCAATGAATAACTAGCATATTTTGTGGATCAACTAACTGTTAGATACTAAAGTGTAAAAATTGCTTCTGTTTTAGCCCCCAGTAAATTAATTTAATGAAAATGAGATAGATGAAAAACACCTTCCCAGCTAACAAAAAAACGTTATTTTACGTCAAAATAATGTTATAAAACTTCATATAACGTTAATCAATAGTAAGAAGCCTTAGAGAAATGTTATTTAACGTTACATAACTTTATAAAATGTTGTATAATGTTTTTTGTTTACTGGGTTAGTTGTTTTCGTCACGGCCAGGTGATGAGATACAATGTCTTAAATCTTTTTAAATGAAAGAAATAGAAGGATGCTTCACATGGGGTTTAGGTATGGAGACACAGATCCTCTTTTCTGCATGGCTGTCACATAGTCCCCTTTCAGTCAGCATCTTGCTTACAGTACTGTTTAACTAATGAGGTAGCATGCCGCTTCCGGTACCCCTAGGAACAATACCTCACACTGCCTTATAGACCTACAAGGGCTGCATAGTGATTTAATGCACTGTGCATCCTCTTTTGTCATGATGCCTCAATGCAGGCCTTGTGAGTTACTTACCAAGGATGCATTTGAGCACTGCATGCCTCACTGCAAATGTGCAACCTCCACAGGGTCAGCATAACGCATGTATACATTGATGTATTGCTGGGAGGGCTGATCTCTGGAATACATCCATGCAACATGATGACAATGGAAACAGCACTTTGCCACCCTTAAAAAGACTGTCGTGCACAACCATATACACAGACGGAAACCACTGCCATTGTTACTGTACTGTTGAGGTCGGGGAATAAAGAAAAAAAGTTGCAACAGAAAATCTACAATATAAGGAGAAAGTGGACAGTGGCACAAAATGGAAAATGCTGTGTTGCCTCATTATCAGCCCAATTCTTTGCCCAATGGATTCTCGGAACCGTATACAGATGCCCCTGGACAGACATCCCTTATTCCAAGGGCCCAGTTCAGAAACTCGTGTCCAGAAGGCTCTTGACACAGAACAAAATAATTCAGTGTCAACAGTCTTGGGCCGACTCTGAATCAGCCTTCTTCAGAATGGGTTATTCCATCTAAGACTATGTCTCTTGATGTCATGATGCTTGAACGCAGTCCTGGTTAGTAACTCGCCAGGGGTCTCTTTCAGAACAACTGCCGAATCTCACATTTTAAAAAAAATTGTCAATAGTGTCATATTTTGCAATCGACAATGGTGTTCCTAATTGTCTACAGGTGGTACATAGATACATATTTATATGCATTTTAATGTGATCTATTGTGAATTTTACCCAGCAGATACAGCAGTCATTCTGAAAGAGGCCCCAGTACTAGCCAGGGCTGCATTCAATGACTGTGCCAATCCCACAGGGTTGGGGTACTGAAGGATTTGAATGATGCACCAATAGAGCACCAGCGATCTAGTTGACAGTGCTGAATTTGTGCATGAGGACGGCAGATTTTGCCTTTCTTAAAGGGTTAATAATTGATTATTCACCAAAATAAAATTTCAACCATTGTGAAAAAGCTGACAAAACCTTTTCCATCGTCCAGTTGAAGGCTGGCTTCATGGACATAATTCAGTGTCAACAGCCCCAGACCCCACCTCTGCAGCCGCCTTCAGACCGGGGTATTGCGGCTAAGATGAACCCTTCAGCCAAATGTCAAGCCACTCAGTGGTTGGAATGCAAAAAAAAGAAAAAAAGAAATATTGAAAAAAAATATTGGTTTAAGGACGGTAAGCTATAACCTTAATACTATTTTCCGAAGATTAGATTTTAGCCGACATGCTTATATTTTATAATGGGGGTGGAGTAATGTCATTTTGCATCCATGATAGATTATCTTCAATTGATTATTTATCCCCCAAAAGCTATTCTAAATGTTTGAAAAAACGAGCAACAACATCTATTTCATTACCCAGTGGAAGGCTGGCCTCATGGACATAATTCAGTGTCAACAGCCCTGACTGCACCTCTGCAGCCTCCTTCAGACCGGGGTGTTGCGGCTAAGATGAACCCGTCAGCCAAATGTCAAGCCACTCAGTGGTCGGACATGACCCCCGCCTTTTCTAAATATCCCACTCTACTTCCGTTAGTCCCTCCCTGCTGCGGAAACCAACAGGAAGCCGGGCCGGGGAGGAGAGGGGGAGGGGAGGAGAGGGGGAGAGGGGGAGGAGTGGGGGAGGGATGAGGCGGAATGAGGTGGTATTAGGGCATGCAGCAGAAATTGGGCAGGAAGGCAAATAAAGGACTTAGGCCTTATCAGATGTCTTGGATGTGATATCAAGGAAACACGCGATAAGCATTTGTAAGAAACCAAGGAATATTGCTTACTTTCTGTATCTTTTCATATTAAAATGATGCCATTTATTTACATCTCACTTAATAGATCTGTTCAATCCAGCATTGGGCCGTTTCCAGCATTTTTGTCTGTATGTGTACCTGTATTTGGGAGCCAAGGTGGCCAAGATGCAAAATTCCAGATCAATTGTTACATATATATATAGAGATAGCTGATGATGTCCGAATGAGCTTTACCATACCAATTTGTATCCACATATAACATCTTTGTTTTTGTCTATTGCCAGGGCTGCATTCATGCAGTATGCCAACTCAACAGGGTAGTATCAACCTCGTAATGTACACAATATCAGCAAGGTATTGTAAAGCACTATGTGGCCCTTCAGAGTGGTACCCTCTGTGTAATGTATGCACATTAGGACATAATTCAGTGTCAACAGCCTGCGGCAGGTATAATTTCATACTTTTTTCACAACTCTGGGATATAGGTGTTGAATTGCATCCAAACACTTTAATTGATTATTTCTTAACCAAAAAACACAACTTTGAGCCTTAACAAACTGCCTCTCAGATTGCCTAGTGGATGACTGACTTCATGGACATAATTCAGTGTCAATAGCCCTGACTGCACCTCGGCAGCCTCCCTCAGACCGGAGTATTGCGGCTAAGACAAACCCGTCAGCCAAATGTCAAGCCACTCAGTGGTCGGACATGACCCCCGCCTTTTCTAAATACCCCACTCTACTTCCTTTAGTGTGTCCCTGCTGCGAAAACCAACAGGAAGCCATGCCGGTAAAGGAGAGGGGGAGGGGGAGAGGGGGGGGGGGGAGGGGGAGAGGAAGGAGAAGGAGGGGAAGCAGGCGTGGGGGGAGTAAGGTGGTATTAGGGCATTCAGCAGAAACTGGGCAGGAAGGCAAATAGAGGACTCAGGCCCTATCAGATTTTTGAATGTGATATCAAGGAAAAAAGCAATAAGCATTTGTAAGAAACCAAGGAATATTACTTACTTTCTGTATCTTTTCATGTTAAAATGATGCCATTTATTTACATCTCAGTAAATAAATGTGTTCAATGCAGCATTGCACGTTACCCTCAATTTTGTTTGTAACTCTATCTGTATTTGGGAGCCAAGGTGGCCCCACACATGCAAAATTCCAGATCAATTGTTACATATAGAGAGCTGATGTGTTAACCAAATGAGTTTTAGCACTGATTGACAATTTGTAATGCATCATGCATTATTTAATTTCTGCTTTGCTGTGGTTATTTACACTTGGTTCCCATTTTCTCAATTCTTTTGGGTTCTACTGTTTAAGGTGGATCGCTACCTGTTGAAAATGAACCCACTGCACAGGTCTCTGCGCATGCAGTTTTAAAGTATCAGAATAAGCCCATATTGCACGGTCTGATACAGGTATGAGTTTCTTATGTCATATTCGGAAATTAGACAAATTCAAGTAAAATTGAGCATTTTATGGGACTTTTAATATTTGGTATATTTGTTACTAATAATATTTGCTATTTTTTACATGAATTATAGCAATGGCATTATTTACCTATGAATCTTCTTAGAAATAGTTTAGAGCTTATCATGTTTCTTAAGACAGCCAATGTCTTTCAATGATGACATTTTAGCGCCAAATTTTGATGATATTACCCATCAGACAGTGCTCTAAATATGAAATCTAGGCCGGTTTTGCATTATTTTTTATTTTCAAAGGCCCAAAACCCTAATTTTGAACCAACTTTAAACCGTAAGTGTCTCCTTCACATAAGGCAATGATCAATGAGTAGTCATGGTTTCATAGCACATGGCAGTACGCTGAATTGGAACAAGCTGTTAATCATTTAAAGGCTGCACTGAGTTTCAGGGGGCAACCCTGTAGTCTCCTCATGCATTGTGCTAGCTCCACAGGGTAGTATCTACCTCGTAATGTACTCGTGCACAATATCAGCAAAGTATAGTAAAGCACTATGTGGCCCTTCAGAGTTGTACCCTCTGTGTAATGTAGGCACATTAGGACAAGTAGGCCACTTAACTGATACTGTCAGATAGTACATATCATGTTAACAAACCTCACACTGTTGACATACATGTCTATCATGCTTCACAAATGCGAGACTTCCACCTAAATAATAAAACATCAGCGGCTCGGTGATGGGTGGCTCAGTGTGGTACTATGAGTCATTATAGACATGACCCATCACAAACTGCAACAGAATTTATTTAATTTCTGAATGGCTGAGAAAAGTCCATAGATTTTCAACCCCCCCCCCCCCACATCCTACATCCATGTACAAATCCAAAATGACTACCCAAGCTAAGCAAGGCATCTGCCATATCATGAATAAGGCCCAGAGAAATGGACTTTGCAATGCAATTTGTGGTAGGTAAACCCCTTTTGTGCCATAAAACGACTGGCCTAGGCCTATGAACTATCACATATTTATAAGCTTGATGAACCTGGCTCGAGCCCCCTGCAATAATACATAACGCATACAATGTATTGCAGCGTGACTCACACATCCCTTCTATCCTAACCTATAGACTAAAATAACCTTAGTGTACTTGCACACAGCTAAATTGGTGACAGCCACACGTGAACTGAAACATCATAAGAACAGACCATGTCAGCTGAGAGGTACACGGTGAGGAGGGCAGTGAGGGAGGACATGGTGGGATGTCTCAAACTGGTTCAGGACGAAGGATGGAATAAGGTACTTACACAAATATGTACTCACCTTTCACCTTATGAGTATAATTATGTACTGCACCTCTATTACACTAACAGGCCGATGAGGCCAAACTTTATGCACTGGATGATTAGAGTATAACTTATTTTTCCAACTGTTAGACTTATTTGCTAATGGATAGTTAGGAAAGGCCTCTGCCCATGATAACATGGGTCTGACATCATGATATACATTATATTATTTTGGAAGATACACATGCTTTTTATTATATGTTGTATTTTAAAATGATACATTCAATATATATTCAACAACTCAATTCCCAGGTGCTGCAGCAGATGTACCTGCTGTTTGACCTCTGCCCACAGGGCTTCTACGTAGCAGAGAGCACAGAGGGAGACATCATCAGTGAGTACCCTGCAACCTGAATCTCAAGCCATTCTTGAATCACGACTCATGATCCCTATGAGAATTTCAAAGGGTTTCTGGAATGTTTTGTGGACATTTTCTTGTGTCTTATTCCCTGAAAATTCTAGTTTTTTTTACACAGGAATGATAGGGAAAGATCTACCATCCCCTTGATCGTACCACCTCTGCCCAAGTGCGAACGAAAGGACCGCGCCTTGCGGGAACCATAGTACCATCAGCATTGGGATTGATCGTACCACTTTCTGGGAATGATCGTACCATTTTCTTGGAATGAGCATACCACCTTCATCTCTATATCATCTTCATATACAGCCATTATTGTGGACTTTTGGTGCATTAATTAGTACACATTTTTGAATGCTATTATCTCATGCAATTGAATCTAGATATTAATATCCCCAACCCTATCTATAATCCTAACCCTAACTCTAACCTTATCCCTAGTCCTATGCCTAACGCTATCCCTATCCTAACCCTATCCACAACCCTATCCCTAACCCTAACCCTAACCCTATCCCTTACCCTTACCCATTCCCTAACCCTATCCATTGAATTGCAATAATTTCCCCAATTAGGGAGAAGTTCAGAAGTTGTAACACCAGTTGCAGTTAGTATGTTGTTAAGTTAGAAAAAAGATCTCCATTACATTTTTTGTTTATCTTTATTGCAATTTAGTTGAAAAGTCCCTTTAATGTGAATGAAAGTTAATGGTAGAAAGGAAATAGATCATTCCAAGAGGCTGAACAAACATATCCCAAGGATGGTACGTTCATTCCCCGATGGTGGTACAATCATTCCTAATGAGGGCGGTACAATCATTCCCATGCAGGATGAGCCAGTCCTGATGGGCGGTACGATCATTCCCCAAAACCATCGTTTCTGATACGAAATACGCTTCATCATTTTACATGGAATTTCTCGTTATTTGCATAGGTGAATAAACATCAAACGAACATGTCACTAGGAAAGTTCAGTGCTATTTTCGAGAATCTCCCCTGTCTATTTTGTCTATACAGCACCTCAGAAATACACAAGATGCTCACTTATGTCATTCTCCAGTTTTGTTTGAAGGGTATTATACTCCCTTGAAACCTTTAACCCTTAAGGGATGGATGTCACTAAAAGATAGCATTTGCCATCATGATGCATTATTGAGCACTCGCCAGCACTGAATTTGTAGGACTACATCATGCTGACCCTTTAGGAGTGTATCAATCCGAAGGGTGGGCATGATGCTTTAATGCAGTTACTTGCCTGGGTTCTATTCATGAATCACAAAGACTCACAATTTGCAAGGTTTTTATTCTGCTGATCTCAAAAAACATAAAAGTATGAATACAATTACATTTGATTCCATTGGATAACAGAAGAGGTTGATACTTATAATGATAACACCATTTGATGAGCAGTTTTGGTAACAGCACCTCCATTCCATTTGTTTAATGATGATGACTACCATATAGCCTATCATTGTGATATTACTGGGGAAGGGGGAGGGGAGGAGTGGTGGGGAGATGAGTGATGAGATGATACCAAGTTCACATAAAAAACATGCAAGTGTAGTCAGGTTGGTTGGATGTATGATATACCTGTGATCAATATTCAGATATATATGTGCCTTTCCATTCAGATAGATACATTGTGTTCCAGTGAGTACTTTATGACCAAGGTTCCTGAGGTGTCACACAGATAGAATACTATTATACAATATGAGATGACAGGTACTTATGCATACAATACAGTGCCGGGATTACCAAAACTATACAAAGACTTTTTAAGTATTATTTTAATTGCCCACCAAGTTGAATAAATTCAAGGACAAGTTCATTTGTAGTAGGTTGACCACTGGGCTTTGTAGTGAAGAGTTGTACCTATTTTTTTCCCTACGCCAGAATCCACATTTATGGACTGGGTAGATTTAATTATTATTTTTAATTAGATCACACACTCGCCTTGATGGATATATCATTGGTACGGGAGGACTATCAATTATAGATTGATACCCGAGTTGAAGCCAGAAGCTACAAAATTCTATGAATCAGTATGCCAGGCCCCACCAAGTGGGCCTACCTATGGCAGGTAGTCCCCCCCCCCTACAAGCATCAAAGTCTGATTAAAATGTCACCAAGGTCAAATTCAGTGACAATCCACATCAATCAAATGAAAATACATTAATTTCATAGATGTGATCTGATATAATTGTAAAAACAATTACTTATCTGCAATACACCTGATGAAGCTGTGAACAGCTGAAACTATTCAGAACTCACACTCAACTGACTGTCTGACTCAAACATTGGTACTAAATATTTTGATGGAAATATTTAGAAACTACAAATATTCTCTGGCTTTGGAGACTAGGCCCTATATAGGTAACCTAACTAACAACTTTCAATTTGGAAGTTTTTAGTAAACAATTTCGAAATTGTTATTTGTAGTGAAACCCAAACATGGGACTAAATGTGGCCCACCCAGACCAGGTGACCCACATAAACCAATGAGAGAGCTTCAAACTATGTCAAGTTGAGGTCAGTTACCTTGAAGCCCAGGTAGGGCGGGAAGGAGCATACCTGATTCAGTTCTGAAATAGTAGTGGCAGAGTCAACACCAAATCCTCGTCTTCTCACCCTCGAGTTGTACCTATTAATGCAACTTACAGATTTCTGAATTGGAGATGGTAATTCCAGGCCTCTTTGAAATGTTTAAGGATACTACATTTCAATTTCCTTTTAAAAACAATGTTGTTTTCAGAAATTC
This sequence comes from Harmothoe impar, assembly GCA_947462335.1. Classification (NCBI taxonomy): domain Eukaryota; kingdom Metazoa; phylum Annelida; class Polychaeta; order Phyllodocida; family Polynoidae; genus Harmothoe; species Harmothoe impar. The sequence goes on from OX381710.1 coordinate 4,594,742, forward strand.
TTATTTCGGGTTTCATGTTATTCCAGGTGTTATATGCATCGACAGGAGGAGACAATTGTACTCGTCTCGTATGTGCAGTGTACATCTTGATTAATGGGCCATCTGCTGCTCTTGTCACTCTATTACCGATCAAATCTAGTGACTCTAACGTTATTAACCTGTAACATAATGTACCTTGCAGATACTCTCTTCTCAAGTCAATAGGAAGAATGTTTACCTCTAGATGAATATTCTTAACAGAAATGGACAGTGGGTCTTTTATATTTAGGCTGAGCCTTATACCAATATTTTGTAGGATTTGCAGCTTCTTTTGCTAAGAGTAGCTTATACCAGACAAGAACACACTGCTGTTATCAATGTATGGTAGTAACATAGTTTTAAGTAATATTACAGCAGTATCTTTATCCATGTGGCCCCTAAAGAACTTAGTCCTAAGGGAAGTATGCAGAAATGCCAGAGTGCCTTCAACACTGATCACTTCTTTTTTTAAATAGTAACTAATTATTTCTACTATCTGGAAAGCCAAGCTGCAATTTAAAACAACCTGTAACCTTTTTCTACCACTAAGGGAGTGATCATTTTTTAACAACAGGGGGGGGGGGGGGGTGGTGGGTTTGGAACCTTCTTGGGGGGGGTCAAAATAATTTAACCTGTTTTGAGCCAAAAAGCCTGCGCGCTACTATGCTTCAAAGGGCCCGAGCGTGAGCCCATTTTCGGCCATAAGGGGGGGGGAGTAAAAAATGTTGACCCCTCAACTAGGGGGGTTGTAAAAACTTTCGCACGCTCTGCGCGGAAACCCACCACCCCCCCTGTTGTAAGAAAATGATCACTCCCTAAGCTTTAGGTTTCTGCTATAAGAAATGTAATTTTTAGCACAAAATTATATGTTCAAATGCCTTTCCCAAAAAGCTAATTCAAGATTTTCTTTTTCCAGGTCACTGCATTTCACTTCCTCTTGATGATGCCAACGGGTTTATATGCAATTACGTAACAAAGGAAAATTGGCGTAGACAAGGCATTGGCAGAAAGGTGTTTGATTTGAGCTATAAAGCACTTGGCAACAGGAATATTGGCATTAACTCTGCTGAGAAGTATCAAGACATGTACGCCTCATATGGCTTCCGGGTATCCACTGGCTCGGTGCAAACATATTACTGTCCAATCAAACACCTCAAAACTGGCCTTAGTCACAGCAAAACTCCAAACAAGGAAATCCTACGACTAATTCCAATTGGTGAGATAACCTTGGATAGAATTCTTGCATATGACAACAAAATACATGCGTTCGGAAGAAGGGCCATTATCCAGTGGTATCTGGACTTTGCATATTTTGGTTTAAGTGCAGTTGATAGGGAGGGGAACCTGGTTGGATGGGGATTACTTTACAAAGCCGACAAGGCCTTCTGTCTGATGCCCCTGTATGCAGATACACCTCACATAGCAAAGGTCATCATGAGTGGTTTACTTGAGAAGGTCCAAAAGGAGGATGACCCTCTTAAGGTTAGATTTCCTGTGGAAAATACTGAAGCCAGAGCAATGTTTGAGGAATTTGGGTTTTCACAAGGTCCAGGTTTTTTGTCATGGAGGATGTTCACTGACCATGCTGTTCCCTTGGAAACAAACCTGGTGTTCTCAGTTCTCAACTTAGATACAGGCTACATTTAGAATTGTGAGCTGGCCATTTGAAAAATGACATACCATACCTGAACAACTTATAGGCTCTGTTTGATGTACCAAGCTACTGCATATGGTTATAATAATGTGTTTATGTGAGCCCTTGTTTAATTAAATAAAGGTAAATCAACTAATTGAAAAGAGCGTATTGCCTTAATTACTCTATTTCTGTGTGAGAATCCCCCTCTTCAAATTATCATTGGATAATACAGGAACCTTCATCCCACATGACACCCCAAGCCTTTGTGCTGTATTGACATTATTGTTTGTACCTGTTTCTCTAATTCATTGACTCTATCTCTCTTACTCTCTTACCTTCCTCTGTCTCTCCCTCTCTCGCTCAGTCTCTTTCATTATTTGCCTTGTCTGTCTGTATCAATCTGCCCTATTCCGCATTAGCTAGATGATTACTGTACAGCGCCATCTTGCACTGTAAAAGCTGTTGTTTGTGGACAGCAAAATTTGCTGTAAATGTACCGTACTTTAGCTGTAGAAAATAATACAGCAAATTTTACTGTACATGTAAAATCATTTTACTGTAGATGCAGGTTACGGTAGTGACTTGTAGATCTACAGCCTTTTTCCCTGTAATATGTACACGAGAGGTCTTGGGATCGATCCTTGATCTAGCCACCTCTCATTAGGAATCTTTAGCAACAAGGCTGTGGCTTATTTAGTACAGACATGGCAAAGATAGCTTAATCCTGATATGACCATTTGTATAACCAGCTCTGTGGCGCAACGGATCAGGGCCCGTCTCCAACACTGCAGGTCATGAGTTCAAGCCTTGGTCCAGCCACTTCTCTTGTTTTACCTACAACCACCTTAAATTTGTTTCTCCCTCACATGGATGATTAAAAATATCATCAGCTCATGGAGGCGAACCCAAGACCTTCAGATTTTGGTTTTACAATTAATTCTGCTGTACAGTAGCAGTAGATTTTGCTGTTACTTTACAGTATATGTGCTGTAAATATACATAAGCTGACTTGCTGTAGGTCTACAGCACAATCTACTGGAACCAAAGTTGCCCCCAGCATTTTCTGTACAGGAACACTACTCACTCCTAACAGTTTGTCTGGTACCAGCATTCTTTCCACTGCTAACTATAGAAGCCTGCTGATTAGCTGAAGCTGGTTCCAGTCATGACAGAAATTTGATGTTTTAGGGGTCATAAACCTTTCAAGTTTAGGCCTCTATTGTGGGTCCTTGGGTCATCTGTTCAGATAAGGGGAGTGGTTAGGACTCTGACTCTTAACACCAGATAGATATTTAAAGTGTAATCTAAAATGGTTTTGTATTGTTGCATTGGGTTTTCTTTTTACATAATATTATTATTTCTTACCAACTTAAAAAGAAGATATGTTGCCTTGGCATGGATTTGAATTTGCCTTGATTGATTGGCCAGTGTTCTAACCACTCCCCCAATCCAAACAGGTGACATGAGAAATATTCAAATACAACTGATTCAAACCCATTTTAGATTTCACTATAGATATTTATCTTGTGTAAAGGATCTTTAAACCTGAATTGTATCATAATTGTTGACCTACCAAATACATGTTACATTACATGTGAACAAAAAGGCCTGGACATGGATTTGAACTCATGACCCATTGATTGGTAGGCCAGAGTCCTAACCACTCCCCCAATCTGAAGAGATGACATAAGGACCCACAATAGAGGGCTATAACTGAAAGATTTATGACCCCTAAAACTTTTCAGGAACCAGCTTCAGCTAAAGGTCTCACAAGGTAGAATTACTGCATCCTGCTGGTGCCCTATTCAATCCTGCTTTCTCTCAACTGATTTCCCCTTCCTTTCTGTGTTTCTCTCTCTCTCTCTCTCTCTCTCTCTCTCTCTCTCTCTCTCTCTCTCTCTCTCTCTCCCTCTTCATCGGTTTCTCTATCTTTGTCTTTATGTCTCTCTGTATCTATCTGTTTCTCTGTGTCTCTGGCTCTCTTTTCCCCTTTTTCTCTTCCTCCCTCATCCTTTATTATCGGTTAAAGTGGATCCACGTACATAAAACCCATTCATTGTAATTCACTAAGTGATCTTCTTTTGCAACAATATTATAATATCTTTCACAAAAATTATTTATGTGTAGCATATTACAGATAACTATAAACTAGATATTTTTCCTTCTTTAATGGTAAATATCACTATGCTTACACAGAATACATTCTGTATTCCATGCCCCCAATGGAATAGTGTTCCGATATTACATGGGCTGTGATTACCATGGCCATAGATCGTTCTTCTCAGGAGGAACATTCCAAAATTACGTTCCAAAATGACTTTTCAAAATTACCTTTTTGCCATGGCATTTTGTCTATATATGTATTTCTTTATCTTTGTATTCCCCCCCACCCGGCACTCCTCCTAATTTCCACATACCCTCTATATTACGTCCCCTGTCACAGGGGGATCTGCCGCTCAGCCACTGTTTGTTTTTGTCTTTACCTGGAGCACTTCCTTCTACATCTAACCGTCTCCCTTTTCTTTCACCGGTTTATTTTCGTCCATCCGCTTTCGTCTGTCCCCTTTCTTCTTTGCTTGGTTTGATTCCGCCAACAGGAGATTGATTAAAACGGCCTTGGTTTGTTAGAGGTATTTGAACGCATGGGGCAGCATGAACTGGTGATGGGGAAGAAGGTGGAGGTTCATCCTTAAAGGGTAACATAGCACTTTAATGGGAAAATATCCTTTGCTGTCAAAAAAAGATGAATGCAGCACTGGTGACCCTGCCAGTGATGCATTCAAGCATCATGCTGACACTGCTTGGTTGATACACTCATGGTGATACACTTATAGTGCCTTAATGCAGTGGTGTAATGTGTTCTTAGACAGCATTGGTGCATTGTGATGACAAATCTAGTACACTAAGGGTCAGGGGGATTGAATTCTGGGGTCCTTTGTCTACCAGCAGTATAGCAGTATATATGTCAGGCACAGAATTGGAGCCAGCCCAACACTATATATATTTGCCAATGTTGTTTTAGTATGCTACCACACCTTGGAAGTGTCAGAACATTCAGTAGAAGGTCCCCATACATCCCACACCTGACTGTAAGTGTGAATAAGACCTGTGTGGCAGTAATCCCCCTGATGTGATAAAACAATGGGAGTTCAGTTGCATTTAACCCAACAAAGAGCTAAGTAATACTATAACATGTCTTTGTAATACTTTTTCTACCCAACCTTTCTGTTTATGCAATGCACAAACTTATTTTATAAGACTTGTTATTGAGATGTTAAAGTTCCGATATTGCGCAAATTCTGATATTGAGCCCAACGTATATAATATTGCCCAGATTCCACAAGAAACTGCTAGAAAATTTGTCTACACCTGATCAAAGTTTTGGTGTACTGACATGGATAAAGAGAAGTGATTCTATAAACAATATAAAATATGAAATAGGTCCTTGCATATATCTCACCAAGAGAGGTGGAGACCCAACGTCACTGACACAATTTCCATTTTTCATCACAGGCGGAACCTAGGTTAAAAGCACTATTTCCAACCGCCACCCTCACCCAGTACAAAGAACCCTTCCTCCCCTCCTCCCCCAGGCTCTGTCCATGGGTCACCCCCTCTCACCCCCTTCAACCTCCCAAGCCCCTCATCCCCTCTCACCCCCTCACTCCCCACCACCACCTGCCAATCAGCACCAGGCTTTCTAATTAAGTTTAGCTCCTCTTGCCACATTTTTGTCTCCTTTATATTGTCTCAGCCCGCTGTGCCCATGGCGCCCCCTGGGTATACAGCAGGCATACACCTGAAAAGGGTGTATAGTGCTTAAATGTATTATACTTCATGATTCATGAAAATGCTTACATAGCCTTAGATCGATGCATTAAGCCAACACTATAGGGTTGATGCACTCCCAAACAGTAGGCACAATGCATGAATGCAGCTCTGGTGAGTAACTCTCCAGGGCTGTGTTCATGTACCACGACAACAAAGGGCATACTGGATTGTAGCCATAGTCAGCCCTTAAAGGCCTCTACCTGCCGCTGCCACCCGAGACTCGTTTTTCCTTTGTTCAATTGAGTTTATTAGAGAAGGGTGGGGTTAGATAAAGGCTGCTGGGTCCTGTCAATCTCCCAGCAGATTCTCCCATCGGTTTGAAATGGCACTATTTCCCCTCTACCAAAAAGCAGTGCATCACCTAAAAAAATGTATGCTTTTGAAAGAAACATTTCTTATGACTATGAATGGTTCAACTTTTTGAAGTGAGGTATAAAGAACAAATGATAAAAATTAAAAAAGTATTGATCATGCATTAATGCCGGAAATTTAAAATATTCCTATTTTTTTTTTTGTATTTTCGATGTATGAAAACTGCATTGTATAATAAGGATAACAAAGAAGAAAAGCAGTATCATTTTCCTCTCTTCTTCCACAGAAGAATTCCTACAGAGTTTTGGTAGAGTCCTATTTGAGACTGTGCTGGGAGAGTGGGTCCTGTGGGAGACAGAAAGGAATGCATCCACAGGCTGCTGTTTTTGTTACCGTTATGTCAGGTAGAATATAGAGTGTATTGCATTCAGATAAAGAACTGAATCACAGAGTCCCCGCGGGTCTAAACTATTTTTATCATGATTGGATTGTTATTGTAGAGGCTTTTCCAAACAAAATAGAAACCAGTATTCAAGGGAGAATACGTATATGAGTCCTTAAGGGGCTCCTATGTCACTAGTGTCGTCATTAATTTGGCACAAGTTCTAAATTGTCAATAGTCAATAACCTGGATTTGCCTCATCTTCCTCTCCTCTTCTTCCCCACATCTTTCCTCATTGACCCTTGAGAATCTCTGATAATTTGCTTTTTATTGGTCCTTTTCATTTAGTACAGACTAAACATGCCATTATTCGTCTGGCAAAGGTTTGGGCTTTGAAATTCAACAGCATCATACTGTGAGCCACCCTATATAAAAGGGGGGCATTGCGCATGTGACAGGTTCAAAGTGATTTACTTCTTTTTTTTTTTTATTGGTTAACCCTTTAAGGATGGTATTATGCATTCACCCATGATACCTTTGGTCATCATGATGTATAGATACAGCCCTGGCAAGTAACACACCATGATCGACCCTATGGGGTTGATACACTACCCAAGGAGCACCAATCCAACACTGGTTAGTGACTCACCATAGACGACAATGACAAATGTTGAGTTTTACCGACATTCCATCCTTAAAGGGTAAAAATCTATTTTACATTAAATGTGCATACCCCTCAACCAAGCATCCTTTATATATAGCTATTTGTTCATTCCAGGAGATATATTCCTGATGTATGTGCCTCCTTTTTCTTCTTTTCCTTTGAGTAGATTTAAACTTTATCCTGCAGCTGTTTATATATTCCTGGCATACATCATTCTAGACCTATAATATACATGTTTAGAAGTAAATGTTGATGAATCTATTGCTAGGTATAATAAGGCTACACCTTACTCCATGGAGTAAGGGCAAGTAGAGCTTTCATAGGCTTGATATCTGTAGATGGCTGTATCAACCAATCTGTGATAAAAGTGCTACAATAGTCGGTATGTCCTCAACCTGTTTTCAAATGTAAGCTTTATATTCCTAGTATGCGTGATGTATTCATGATAGCCTTGGATAACAATAAGTGAGGTTTCGTATTTACTACATTTCCGGACTCTGTAAAAATAAACACATGAGTAATGATAGCAGAATTTTATTATTTAAACACAAAGTGGTGCCCTACACGTGGCTGTTTACAGTACACAAGGGACTGGCCAACCGCTTCAATAATTAAGCCAAGCAATACATAATGTAAACAGCATGGCAAGACATGACAATAAATCATCCTATAGAATGCTATACCCTAGGGGGCTGTTACAAACAAAACGTACGCTAATAGCGTATTTAAGCTATGCTTAATGTTTTACTCCATTTTTCAACACCACCTTTGAGTAAATTAGCATTAAACAAGAATTGCGGTTGTTGCCGCGTAAAAAAATGCCTCAGGCATTTTTATACGCGGCAACAACCGCAATTCTTGCATTTAAAGGAACATGATGTCTACATGGTTGGTATATTTGTAGGGGACCCATTCAAGACACCATATAAACAGGGTGGGAGGATGATATAGCTGACAGATGTGACGCAACAGGGGAAAATGTGCCATTACAGGGATTTAGTGTAATATACAGCCACTAGGTGACCACCAGTGCAGCAGCACACCATTATCTTAGTGATTCATCATGGAACTTATGGAAACTTTCCCTTGCCTGATTCTGACAATCAGAACTCAAAGGATCACTATGACCTTCTCTGCCAAATAAATATTAACATTTATTTCATGGTGAATACGATCTATCAAGGTTAAACCTATGGGATAACAATATGCAAGTGAAGCGTGCAATAACCCTTGGTCATATTGCATGCTCTGCCCGTATTGCACACTCCCAGGGGTTGCCAGAGGTCGCCATGGGGTCGCCATGGAGTTGCTAGGCTACTGAGAGTCACGTGACCTGCGCAGAAATCAAAATGGCGGCACCACGGACGTAAACAAACACCGCGGAAGTAATCAAACATCTCGGAAGTAAGCAAACATGGACTGCAAATCTATTTTAGATCGAAATATCCTGAAATGAATACAGAGCGTCACTTAAAAGTGACCTTGTTAGTAGTTATGTCACTTGAGCTGCCTGCCTCGTTTTGCAGCTCTCGTGACATAACCACTGACTCGGTCACTTTAGCGTGCAGCTCTGTCTATGTATTTGTGTGTTTATCTAATGTTTAGTACACCAACAGCTTTCTTATAGAATTAGATGTAGTTTTATGGAGAATGTCCTACTAAGTAGGACTAGCACTGTCAGTGCTTAACACAGAGACAGGTTCGTATGTGTTGCTAAGAAAGGCTGATGCTGATTATTTTGGGGGTAGGATTGCCAGAATTGGGAAAGGCAAAGTGGCCAATGATAAAGTTCCATGATAAGTCAGTAGGGTTATTTCATATTGTTACATGGGTAGTGGCCACCTAGTGGCTGTTTATGTCACTAAATCCCCGCAATGCTACGTTTTCCCCTGTTGCGTCTTATGGGGATAGGTACAATTATAATCAGCCTCAGGAGCATGGAAATGGGTGTTGCTAGGCAGATAAACAATTAGAATAGCTGTTGCTAGGCAATCAGCTGTCTTAGCAACAAACTAATAGACCCATTAATTTCCTTGGGTCCAATTTAGGGGGGTAGGTATGATTATAATCAACCTCAGGAGCATGGAAATGTGTGTTGCTAGGCAGATAAACAATAAGAATAGCTGTTGCTAGGCAGCCAGCTGTCTTAGCAACAAACAGATAGAACCATTGAATTCCTTGGGTCCATGTAAGGGGGGTAGGTAGGATTATAATCAATGTCAGGAGCATGGAAATGTGTGTTGCTAGGCAGATAAACAATTAGAATAGTTGTTGCTAGGCAACCAGCTGTCTTAGCAACAAACCAATAGAACCATTGAATTCCTCGGGTCGATGTTAGGGGGGTAGGTATGATTATAATCAACCTCAGGAGCATGGAAATGGGTGTTGCTAGGCAGATAAACAATAAGAATAGCTGTTGCTAGGCAGCCAGCTGTCTTAGCAACAAACAGATAGAACCATTGAATTCCTTGGGTCCATGTAAGGGGGGTAGGTAGGATTATAATCAATGTCAGGAGCATGGAAATGTGTGTTGCTAGGCAGATAAACAATTAGAATAGTTGTTGCTAGGCAACCAGCTGTCTTAGCAACAAACCAATAGAACCATTGAATTCCTCGGGTCGATGTTAGGGGGGTAGGTATGATTATAATCAACCTCAGGAGCATGGAAATGGGTGTTGCTAGGCAGATAAACAATTAGAATAGCTGTTGCTAGGCAACCAGCTGTCTTAGCAACAAACCAATAGAACCATTGAATTCCTTGGGTCCATGTTAGGGGGTATAAGTATGCTTATGATCGACCTCAGGATCCATGGTTGATTAATATTAATTTAAGGCCGAAAGGCCCCGGAGGGGCCCTGGTGGTGAGCTTGGGAACTACCAGGTTGAGGCATTATATTGTTTTCACTTGACAGGAAGTCAGTACGGGTGCCGCCATTTTGTTTTAAGGGGTGCGGCCATTTTGTTTTAAGGTGTCACAACACAAATTTATGCATATAATGATAAAATTAATATCTATCAACCTTGGATCCTATAGGTATGCTTATGATCGACCTCAGGATCCAAGGTTGATTAATATTAATTAACAATTTAGTCACATAGGAGCCCCTTAAGTACTCATTTACGTATTTTCCCTTGAATACTAGTTGAAAATTTTGTTTGGGGAAGCCTCTACAATGCAATCATAATAAAAATAATTTACGCTCGCTGGGACTCCGTGATTTAGTTCTTTATCTGAATGCGATGCACTCTATATTCTTCCTGACATAACGGTAACAAAAACAGCAGCCTGTGGATTTTTAGTTTGGAATATCTTTATTTCGCCATAGATTTACGTTCGCTTTTACATGATATCATCCTGGGTTGACACAGGGTTTCCTCATCAGTCAATAAACATGTATAACAAATAAACCAATATATTGCAATCGGTCATTAGTCGCATAATCCATACTTAGAGGAATGGATCAGTACCGGTAAGATCCCATCTAGGCAAATGCCCCCATAGGATCGTACCGGTAGTTTTACAGAATCATAAAGATATAGTTACATACAAATACCATAATTTCATGTAATTAGGTTACACTTTTATACAGAATATTAATAAAGCAGCTCAAAGAAAGGTTGTATCCTTCATCCCCACTGTAGTTCAGTGTTATGGGTTGATACTTCGGGATAAACCAGGTAAATTAATGATTAAATACGGTACCGACACAAGAAAATATATAGTGGTTTGGAGATTAATAAAAAAGGACTTAGAATTACTTAGGTTGGTATTGATTACATTTTAAAATTGTGTGGAAAGTCTGGGGGGGTGAAAAATAATTTGTTGATAATTTAGTTAGTATAGGAGTTTAGGAGGGGGGGGGGAGAACTACAGGGATGACAACGAGACTGGAGGGCTGGCACCCTAAGGTATCATCGCTAGCAGGTCAGTGTTGGTTTCTTTTTTAAATATATCTAGACTCTGAGCGCTTCTCCGTAGGGTGGTTAGGCCATTCCAGCTCACTGCCCCAAAGAACTCTACGCTATTTTCATATGCTATGCCATTTGGTTGTAAAACCTTACACATAGGAGCAGAAAATGCTCTGGTGGGTCTTAGCCTAATATCTCTATATTTAACATTTTGAGCCCTCATGTACATGTAGTTCAAAAGGTGGGCGTGTCTTCTATCTTTTAACATATTAACCTTTGCATCTTTATGTACAATGTGAGTCTCCGTCAGGTGCGGATATTTCAAACAGATTTTTAGACAGTGATTCTGGGCATACTGTAAAGGCTTAAGGTGGGTATCAGCAGTTGTAAGAAAAAGAATATCAGCATAATCAAAATACGGTACAATTGTGGCTTTAAATAGTCTAATAGCTAATTTGTTATCAAGAAAAGGTCTCAATTGACATAATTTATATGTTTTATAGGCTACAGTTTTGGCAACAAATTTGAGATGAAGATTATAAGTTAACAAGGGGTCAAGAATTACACCAAGATACTTATAACTAGGTACAACTTGAAGTAGTTCATCATCCAAATACATGTTTACATTAAGTGTGTTTAGCTTACGTTTGCTGGCTGCAAATATCATTAACTTGGTTTTTGTAATATTAACCGACAATTTATTTTGCTGACACCATGTATGATAACAATCGAGATCCTCTTGCAAGAGACGCTTAGCTACTTCAAAATCATGATTTGCTACATAAATAACTGTATCGTCCGCATATAACTTTAATTTACAATTTTTTACACATTTTACAACATCGTTAACATACAGTAAAAAGAGTAAAGGACCCAAAATGGATCCTTGGGGGACACCACAGACCACCTGTGCCTTAGTAGAAAGGATATTATTAGCAAAAACTGTCTGAAATCTTCCATCTAAATAATTTTCGAACCAATGATAATTATCTGCCCTAATTCCATAATGGTGAATTTTCAAAAGTAAAACAGAGTGGTCTACGGTGTCAAAGGCTTTCCTCAGGTCAATGAAGGCAGCAATAGTGTTGTTGGCTATATTTAATTCCCTTTTTATATCGTCCGTGAATTGGGCTAATGTATCTATTGTGCTATGTCCAGCTCTAAAACCACCTTGAACATTGGTCAAAATTTTTTCACGAGTAAGGAATCCATATACCCGGTTATGAACTATTTTCTCTAGTAATTTACAAGGGAGGGGTAGGAGGGAGATAGGTCTATAATTATTAACTGATTTGGAATTTCCAGACTTAGGTATGGGGGTGACCTTTGAGGTTTTCCAAGATACCGGTACTTTATTTTGAGCAAATGAGAGATTAAAAATTTTAACTAATTTGTCAGGCATGTGTGCAAAAGCAAGTTTTAGTATTTTTGAAGAGACATTTTCAATAGCTGAGGATTTGTTAGTATTAATTTCATTTATTAATTTTGAGACTTCTTGGATATTGGTGAGGAAAGGTTCAATAAAATTTATAGAGCTGTCATCATACTGCTTCCACGGTATATGCAGTTCTTTAGCCAGCTCAGGACCTATCTGAGTAAAATACTGATTTATGAAGTCAGCAGTTTTCTTGTCGGGTACCGTATCACCGGTTTGGGGGTTAGTGAGTACAATATTTTTCTTTTTGTTTGGTTGACCAGGTATTAAACCATTTAATATCCTCCAGAATTTCTTGTGGTCTTTCTCATGTTCCACTAACAAGTCCTTGAAATAATTTTTTCTCATACGAGATACCTTTTTGTTGGAGGCGTTTTTTGCTTTGTCGGCAATTTCCCAATCATTATCAAGACCTGAGTTTCTGGCAGTACTGGCTTTTATATTCTTATCCCTAATAAACTCATAAGTATCTTGCGTCATCCATGGATCTCTATGTAATGGAACCTTAAAGCTGTGTAAAGGACAATGAGTATTCAAAATGTTAATAACAGCGTCCAGGAACAGTGACCAACACGTCTCAACATCTTCAGTATCATTAAAGACGCTCCAATCATAATTATCCAGTTCTTGTTTAAACAATGCATCAGTCATCTTAATGTAGGAGCGACCTTGTATTTCAGTAAGTTCTTTCTTAAAATGTATTTTTTTCCTTATTAGATAGATTGGAAAATGATCCGAAATGTAGATATTTAATACACCCGTACGTAGAAAATTTTGTCTAAGGTTAGTAAAGATTAGGTCTAAAGTGGCGTTTTTTCTTGTTGATTCAGCAATTTCTTGTGACATTCCTAAAAGTTTCATTTTATTTAATAGCTGATTTACAAGGTCGTCATCCTCTTTCACATTAAAATTAAAATCACCCATAATTATAACTTCATACTCGTCTCTATCTTTTATATCAGACAAAAGATTAGAAAAATTTGTAATAAATGTCAACTTGTCGCCATCAGGAGGACGATAAACATTCACCATAACTATCTTTTTCATCATAGGTTTACATATAAGTATATTCTGGATCTCCATCTGCTCGTCAGATACACACAAATTAGGAAAAAAATTATACTCATGATCAACATAGTGTTTAATATAGGTACAGACACCTCCTCCTGCTTTAATATTACCATTTGGTTTCAAGACCTGCCTGTCCAACCTATACCTCGTATATCCCATAAACTGATAATCACATTCATCGTCGTCACATTTTAACCAAGATTCGGAGAAGCTTAGCAGCTCTAGGTTAGACCATAATAATTTGGTACAGATTGAGGCATAATTAGCTTTAATACTACGAGCATTCAAATGTAAAAATCTGAGTCCCTTGGCACCCCCCAATTGCTCCATACTACCTAAAGCTATCTTTGGGTAGGAGTTTTTTGCATATTTCACAGTTCCCTAGAGACAAGGATACATCAGTATAAATAGTAATACTTATTAAACAACTTCCTTTGTTTATCAATGTAGAAACAAATACACAGCTTAAGAAGTCAGAGACATAGGCCTTTATGCCGACTCTGCAATTTAGCTCCATGTATAATCTGGACTAAGTTTTGTTCAGATGGGTTGGGAGATTGATTACCGGTAGTTGTACAATACTAGAGTAAAGGTGTTTGAATTAATAATTCAGTTTCTAATAACAGGGTTTACCAATGTCTATTATTAACAATTAAAGATAACTTTTAGGAGAAGAGAATTAAACATAATATTTCCGTTATAATATGTAATGTAGTACATGAGTTTAGCCTTCATCTTGTGGAGGGGTGGCTTGAGCAGCAGCCAGAGGTCGGTCATCAGCACCTGTGTCGTCTTGGTTTGGAGTGGGTTGGTCGGCTCGTTCTCTCTGCAGTTTTTGCTGTCTGGCCTCATGCTTGGTGGGTAGTGGTCTTTCATTCGTGTGGGTGTACCTTAGCGCCATCAGCATCTCCCCCAGCCTGTTACCATGGGTAATGTTCTCAATCTTGATAGAGTCCAGTTGCCCCAGGTGGAAGCCACATCCGTATGTGTTATCAAGAGTGGCTTCGTATAATTGAAGCCCTTTGGTGTCTGTGAGCTGTTTAAGGAGGGACTCATCCTTATATTTAATGTCTTGAAGCGCCTTCATTACGTCTTCCTCCATGTCAAACCACTCCTGTGATCTTTTGCAGCCTTTGGCCGCGAACATTGCATCCATTGGGGACTTGACGGTCATAACCCTTCTGTGTACAGCCATTTGATTTGATACCACACACATCTTACTACAAAAGGCTCTTTCCGTCGAGTCGAACGTTTGGCCTTCGTATTTGATCACACATTTGTATAGGTTACTAAAGGGGGCGTGGCAGCTCTGGAAAGCCAGTCCATCCTGAGTCTCTACCATCTTAGCCTTGGCAAGGCTGAGGTCAAAGGGAATTTGTGAGATTTCATTATATTTGAAGTGCTGTCCAGCCACAATTATTGTGGTACCTCTGACCGACGCATCAATGTTTTTACTCCTTGCTAGGGCCTGTAGTGCTCTCAAGTCTCTTTGCATGAGTTTTTCTTCATTCGGTATGTCATCCGACAGGTGTATCCCTAGCCATTCTTCCATACCCTTGAGGTTCTGGATGTTTGAAAATATCATCGACTTATAGTGAGCAGATGCAAAACCAAGACGATCTGACGTGGTCTGGGTTTGAACTTTGGTGCTCCAAGGTCCGCCTGTCCACCTCCACCGCGGGGGGGGGGGGGGGGGGGGGGGGTACTTGCTTTTTCCCTCTTCGATATGCTGATTCCACAATACTGTTGTCATACGGTAGTTTCAAATCATTGAGCAGTTGATCCACTATGTCCCTTAGGCTTTTCGGCCTGTCTTCAGGTATGCCTTCAATAACTAGGACTTTACGCCTTTCCTTGGATTCGATCCTTTGCATTTTATCATTATTAATGTCGTTCTCGCCTTGAAGTTTGGCATTGGAAGCACTCATGATTTTAATATCCTCAGAGTTAGTGGAGACAGCATTTCCCATGTTATCGGTCTTTATGTTGATCAGTCTTAGCTTTTCAGTTATGTCGGCGAATGTAGCAGTGGCTTCCCCGAGTGTACCCTCGTTCGACTTCACTCTTTTTTCAATCTCATTGATTAAATCAAGCGATCTGGAGGTTAAGCCTTCTTGAGCAGTTTGTCGAGTTTCTAGTTCATTTATTTTGGCTACCATGTCGGCCGTAGAGGACTTACTGTGGAGCCTGGGAAGAAATTCCACTTGCGTAGCCGGTTCTTTGTTGATGTTTGGGTTTTTCTCCGCCATCTTGGAATGGCCGCTCTGACGCTTCCGGTAGGGTAGCTCAACGTGTGGCTCGCTGTTATTCGAATTTCTCGTAATCCTGGAGGATAAACTGGACATTGGTAGTGTATAGAGGTTCTAGAAGCCTTTACGCAGGTTCACTGCTGGGCTTAGTCGTTTCCACCTCGTAATTTCATCAAAATCCACCGATAATCAGTCCCGCGCCTTCGTCACCGTCCTAGCCTTGTGTCATTTTCCCGCTTATCCATTCCATTCTGTGTCCTACAGGACCCACTCTCCCAGCACAGTCTCAAATAAGACTCTGCCCAAATGTACAGACCCTAGGAATTCTTCTTTGGAAGAAGAGAGGAATATGATACTACTTGTGTCCTCTCTTATCCTCATCACACACTGCAGAATCCATGCATCAAAAAAGGTTCTCAGGAATGTGTTCAATTTCGAGCATCAAAACGAGCATCAAAACATGATACTTTTATCATTTTATTCATATGTTCTTCATACCTCACTTCAAATATTTGAATCGATTCATAGTCCTAAAAATGTTTATTTGAGAAGCATTGCATAGGTAACTTTTTTGGCAGAGGGGAAGTAGTACTGGTGGAAACTGTTTGGAGAATCTGCTGGGAGATTGGCGGATCCCCAGTAGCCACTATCTATCCCCGCCCCTTCTCTAAAAAACTCAATTGGACAAAGGAAAAACGAATCTCCGGTGGCCGTGGCAGGTATAGCCCCTTGGGGGGTGAATACTGCTATAATGCAGTATGCCTTTTGTTGTCATGATACATGAATACAGCCCTGGTGAGTTACGCAACTGGGCTGCATTAATGCTAGGTGCCGACCTTTCAGGTGTGCATCAACCCTATATGGCATCATGCATTAATGCAGGCCTGAGGAGTGACTCACCAGGGCTGCATTCATGTATCATGACAATGAAGGGTATATTGCAATAAAGCACTATGCATCCTTTTCAGGTCTATAGCTGCTGTATACCCAGGGGGCGCCACGGGCACAGCGGGCTGAGACAATATAAAGGAGACAAAAACGTGGCAAGAGGAGCTAAATTTCATTAGAAAGCCTGGCACTGATTGGCAGGTGGGTGGTGGGGACTGAGGGGAGGGTAAAGGGGTGAGAGGCTGGGGAGGGGGTGAGAGGGGGTGACCCGTGGACAGAGCCCGAGGGAGGAGGGGATGGAGGGTTCTTGGTACAGGTTGAGGGGTTGGGGGGGGGGGGGGGGGTTGGAACTAGGGATTTAAACCTAGGTTCCACCTCTAATGGAAAACAGAATTTGTTCAGTTATGACACTACATTCGGAAATGCCCCTCCCTGACAAAAACAAGTGGCGATGAACTGTTGAGTCACTATCTAGATTCATGAGAATATCATAGTGGCAATGTTCATCACCGCAACCCTTTATGAATGTGTCAGCCCTGTAGGATTAGCATAATGTGTGAATGTGGTACTGGTGAGTAGTAAGGGATCGGCCTCAACTGCCAATGGTATATTTGCCCAAGACAATTCTTTCATCAGAGGTAGTATATATTTTCTAGCAGTGTCTTTGTGTGGAATCAGGGCATTAGTATACACCCACTATATTGCTGATAGACAAAGGACCCCGTCCTTCAATCCCCTTGACCCTTTGAGGACCAGATTTGTCATCATGATGCACCAAGTGATTCTATAAACAATATAAAGATGAACAAATTACACCAATGGATCGAGGCATCAACCAAGCAATGTCAGCATGATGCTTGAATGCAGCACTGGTAGGGTAAGTCACCAGTGCTGCATTCATCTAAGGGCCTTTTCCCATTAAAGTGCTATGCTACCCTGTAAGGGTTAAGCCCCACCCTTCTTTCCCAGCACCGGTTCATGCGGCCCCATGCGCCTTGTTCAAATACCTCTAACAAACCAAGGCCGTTTTAATCAATCTCCTGTTGGCGGAATCAAGCCAAGCAAACAAGAAAGCTTACAGACGAAAGGGGATGGACGGAAATAAACCAGTGAAAGAAAAGGGAGAAGGTTAAATGTAGAAGGAAGTGCTCCAGGTAAAGACAAAAACAAACAGTGGCTGAGCGGCAGATCCCCCTGTGACAGGGGATGTAATATAGAGGGGATGTGGAAATTGGGAGGAGTGGTGGGGGGGGGGGGGGGGGGGAAACAAAGATAAAGGAATACATATAGACAAAATATCAGGGCAAAAGGGTCATTTTGGATCATCATTTTGGATTGTCATTGCAGAACATCTTCTTTTTTTTTCTTTTTTTTTATCGTTTTATTCTGACCCATCTTGCATGAGCGTAGTCTAATGGACTCTTTTTTGGTAAATTTACATGTGGGTATGCTTATCTGGAACGTTCCTCTCAATTTGAGACTGGAAGGAATGTATTCACCCTTGAAGAAGCTCATATCTATCTTTCTACACATATACAACTGTTTTGAAAAATATAATATCATCATTGCAAAAGAACATCACTAAGTGATCAATTAAGGGATTCTAGGTAGATGGATCCACTTACACCAATAACACAAAAGGATGAGGGAGGAAGAGGGGGGGGGGAGAGAGAGCCAGAGACACAGAAAGACAGAGATATAGAGAAACACATAAAGAGAGACCCAGAGAGGAATTGGAAAGCAGGATTGAAAATGGCAGATTGACACAGACAGACAAACAGACAGACAGACAGACAGACAGACAAGGCAAACAATGAAGCAGACTGAGTGATAGAGACACACACACACAGAAAGGCAAGAGAGTAAGACAAAGCGAGACAGAGTCAAGGAGGAACAGACAATAGTGGCAATACAGGACGAAGCCTTCGGGTTTCATAAGACAATAAGATTCTGCTGCCCAAACAGTAAAATAAACTAAGGCCACAGTTTCTTTTCGATAAGTCAAAGACTATAAACTTGTATCTATATCATGAGACACAGCTTTTGATCCTTGACATCAATACACTCATGACATAAGAGAAAGGTGTTTACAAATTGGTGTAAGAAGTAAACAGCAGGTACATCTGCTGCAGCACCTTATTCCATCCTTCGTCTTGGACCAGTTTGAGACAGCCAACCATGTCCTCCCTCACTGCCCTCCGCACAGTGTACCTCTCAGCTGACATGTTCTGTTATTACAATGTCTCAGTTCATGTGTGGCAGTTGCTTATTTAGCTGTGTGCAAGTACACTAAGGATATTGGAAGTCTATAGGATACAATGCATGTGTGAGTCACGCTGTGCGGCGCTCTGAATATCAATGTATTATTTATTGTTTTGCTCAAATATTGAAGCAGCTAGAGATAAATAATAAAGCTCCACTTTCATTTCACATGGGAACATCGTCAGCAATCTCTCTATAGATATAATGATTGATCAGGAACCATGCAATCGGCGCGCAATGCTGGATGGAAAACATTTGTTAGATTAGCTGTAAAGAAATGGCATCAATTTGACATGAAAACTGATAAATAAGATTCATTTGATTCTTACAAATGCTCATTGTGTGCATGCCCTAATACCACCTTACCCCCTCCCCCTTACGATATGTGGGGAAAAGGTTAATTTATATTTTAACACTATATATTACAAACTTCCCGGCATTTCTGTGTACCAAGCCCCTTTTCAGCCCTTTTTGAAACTTGCTTGTCAAAGACTACACTAGTCAAAGACTACACCTGGTCAAAGACTACACCTGGTCAAAGACTACACCGGGTCAAAAACTACACCTAGTCAAGGACAACGCCTGGTCAAAGACTACACCTAGTCAAAGATTGCACCCAGTCAAAGACTACACCTGGTCAAAGACTACACCTGGTCAAAGACTACACCTAGTCAAAGACTACACCTAGTCAAAGACTACACCTGGTCAAAGACTACACCTGGTCAAAGACTACACCTGGTCAAAGACTACACCTAGTCACTTGGGAATAATACAAAGTATAGGCAGTGATAAGCAGATAAGCAATATCAACAAATCTGTTATCAAAGGTAGAATCTATGACATGGTCAATGATACATTTAATACGGCTTAGATAAGACTTAACATAGGAAGACGATTCCGGTTCACGTTATATGGCCAGGGAACATAGTGAGGCATTGAAAAAGCCTCTAACCCAGTGGGCACAAAATTCAGTTCAACGTTGAATAAACATTGCATCAACATTGAATCAACATTGACAACCATTTATCAATGTTGATTCAATGTTATGTGCCCACTGGGAAAGAGAGGCTACAATATGTTTATACTCTCTTTTAGTACAAAGTTCTTTTGTTTTCAACGCCTAAGAATCTGGTCTAGGAACTAGATGCCATGGACCTATTAAAAGCCCAATGCCTTTCTGAACTAGAAAGGAAGCTTTGTAAAATATGCCTCAGGAAAATGCTTTCTGAGAAACCCCCAAGTATCCAGACCGAATGGCTGCAAAGTAAGTTTCAGTTTCAGTCGATAGGGACCATCCTTCTCCACTCGCATTTCGCTGAGAGATTTATTGTAACTGATATCCATCAGAATTCAATCATGGACACCTCTTGAAGGCTAGGTAGGGCACATAAGCAAATCAAACACTTGTGGGGCCGCCCTCTCCTGTGACCATTAAGTCTTAGTGGAACCGCAAAGTACTTTAGTGCATCATGTCCTTTGTTGGCATGATGCATGACTGAAGCCATGGTGAGTTACTTGCAAGGGCTTCACTCCAGCATCATGCTGACAATTTGTGAGTGTATCAACCCCAAAGGGTCGGCATGATGCTTAAATACAGCACTGGTAAGTCAACCACTTGCATGCATCATAACAAAAAAGGCCGTATGTAGGACTCAGTCATTAAATGGTTAGCGGCTTGTATGAAGCCCCAATCCAATATGGCGGCCTATATGGGTGTGTCGCGCCCCGGGGTGCGTTGTTAACAAGACCTGATACACATCTGTCCTGCCGGTGATGTTCTTTAAGGACGGCATGTCGCTAGAAGATGATAGTTGTCATCAGGATGCACCAATGCAGCCCCGGTGAGTGACTCGCCAGTGCTGCTTTTGTGCATTATACAGGAGGTGTCTCAATCACATATAGGGTCGGCATGATGCTTGAATGCAGCATTGGCGAGTTACTCAGCAGGGCTGCATTCATGCATCATGATGACCTAGGGTATGATGCATTAATGCATTATGCCGTCGTTAAAGGGTTAACACGACCAGATAGACTTCTGTCCCGTGGCTATGTACCGGGAGAAGTAATAGGCGCCTCACAGAGAGGAGGTGAATGGGCAGGTGTATGGGGCAGGGGTATGAAGCCCCTGTCTGTGAAATTGTATTTGAATAGTAATATGAAATTGTTTTCATTAAATATGTTAAGACATATGTCAGTCGCAGATTCAGAGTCTGTATAATTCCAGAATCGCACAGGTTAATTCCGGAATTACCTCATACTTAGGTCACACAGTTCCAGAAGTTTTTATTGTAGCTACAACACATTGGAATAATGACATGAATAAGGAGTTCCTTATAGGAATTAACCTGTATGAGCAGTGAGGGAGTACTAACTTATGTGGAGCTCGATAAAGGAGGAACAACTCAGATGTTATATTTTGGAAACGTGTAGGCAATACCAGTTTTCTCGAGTGAATTGTTATTTTCTGAAATCAGATTGTCAGTTAGGCAATGGTCATCTCAAACATGAAGTCATACTTATATTTTACACTGAACGTTGTCCCATGACACTATATGAGAAATAGGGGGCACAGTTTACCCGGGGTCCTACAGGTATCTGCAGGGGACTGGTGGCGCCGTCACCGGGCAGTAGCCGTACTAATAAAGGCCACTACAAGGGGGTTGGGTAGGGGTGTAGACCCCTTTATGAGACCCCTTTTGACAGTAACCAAGGTGAAACAGGTGCGATGGCAGGAGCCTGGGGCATCACCCAACTACCCAGTGGGCAAAAAAATCAGGTCAATGTTGAATCAATGTTGAATCAACATTGATTCAACATTGACAACTGTTTATCAATGTTGATTCAATGTTCTGTGCCCACTGGGTAGGGCCTTCACTCAAAGATCTGCTTTCAAATCAATTTAGCCATGCATCTGTAGGGTCTTTCCTGTGAAGCTGTTATCACCAAGTTCTACAACCCACTTTATAGTTATTTGTTTCACATAGACACTTTCCTTAATACTCCTTAGATAAACTGACAGTCACATCCAAATCGGATAACGCCAGTCTACAGCAAGACCTGAGGAGAAATACTGTTGTTGGCACACCCAACCCTCAGTTGATTGTACCACCCAGTCAACGGTGTTCAAGTCAATGAAAAGGCTAAAGACTCTAATTAGCTATAGCTTAAATGTCATGCCTGAAAAAAATGCTTTATTGTCCCAATGTACTGTATTCCATGCACGTGAGTTATCCTTGAGAAAGGATACTCCGGATAACATATCTACATTGGCCTTAATAATGGCAATGAAGTTCTAATCCCCAAGGTGTTTTGGGAATATCCTATAAGCTACACTCTCATGTCTACTTTAGTACTGTAGTACTGTAAAACCTCACGTATAAGCCTAACTTGTGTACAAGCCACACCCCTAACTTTGACAGATTGTATGAGCCCTAGACGAGGTCTGAAATTTGTTAATTTGGTACTGCAGTATACTTAGAAAAGTACCTGTATAAGTAGCACCCTATATTTATAAGCATGTTTTGTGTCAGAACAAAGCTAAGTCTGCCTTGCCCACAAGCCGTGGTTTATACACAAGTTTTACGGTACCTCTAAAGCATACATATACAAGCTGCATCTTGACTGATCCTATAAGCTGCACTGGCGATCTGACTTAGAAAGTAGCCGCGGCCTATATGTGAGGTTTTAAGGTAAGACCACTCCAAATGATATCCTTGTTTCTCATCACTGATCTATGACAAATATTACAAGGGCACCTCTTTTCTTTTTTTGGCTGAAGACCAATATACGGGAATCTAAACTCTCAGCAAACTTTACTTTCAGATTTTAAAGAAATAAAAACCTACACACGCTTTGATAGGTTAGTCCCTGTAGCCCATTGTAGGCTTCAATTTGATACCAAATATTGATTTATCGACTTTTTCCTTGAAAATTGAAAAAAATAAATAAATTCTCCAAGCCACGATTTTGGTGACCCACGTGGTGATAAGAAACAAGGATTTTATTTGTGGTGGCCTAACTGTAGTACATTGCTGGTTACTCATGTGTGCTCCCATGTACTGTGTAGATAGTGGGGGGGGGGCAGCATGCTACTGCCCATTAACCCTTTAAGGACGGCATTAGGCATTAATGAATCATAACTTTGGTTAGCATAATGCTTGAATGCTAGGGATAAATTCATGCAAAATGCCAACCCTTTGGGAGTGTCTCAACCCTGTATACAGGGCTGAGATACTCCCAAAGGGTTGGCATAATGCACGAATACATCACCGGTGAGTTACTCACCGGAGCTACATCAGTGCATCATTACGACAAATGTCCCCTTTAAGCGACATGCCATCCTTAAAGGGTTAACAGGGAATTAATTAACCATAGCAACAAGCACAATGACTCGGGTGCACCAGAAAGGGAGATACAGACAAGTTTTGCAGTAGTATTCCTGAGGGTATCATAATTGGGGTTTCCAATGAGTTCTCTGTGAATGCATCGGTGCATTATGACGAGAAATTATCATGAAGGTTTGAGACAGCATGGCATCCATGACGATAAATGTGATGGTTCATTAAAGGGAGGCAGGGAACAAGATACCACGATGTAGGCCGGTGAACTTTAATAAAGCCCACTGAGGGCAAGGATAAAGACGGTTAGTTGCAAATAACATACGGTCAGTCGGATTTTCTTTGTTTTTCCTTTTGCTCTACCCGGTTTTAGGCAAGGGTTGACTGTTTTTGCCTCTGCAATCCTCAACAATAATCAGCAAATATCAAATTGAATGTACCGTACCGTGGCGATAAAGTGCCTGGTCTTGAAAGAGCGCCGGTCTTGAATAAGCGTCGGGGGTATAGAGGTCTCCAAATGATTATTAAGCACTAAAAACGTGACCTTGAATAAGCGCCTGTCTTGTATAAGCGCCTGGGTAAGAGCCCCGCCAAATTGAAGAGCGCCCCTGCGCTTATACACGATGGTACGGTATAAAGAACAAGCAGGTAAAGCAAACAGAAAGGGAATGAAAGATCGGTCGAGACTGTCCTCTTAAACCCAGTCACATGACCTGAAACCAACGTCTTTTTTTAAGCTCATCCCCTCAGGGGTTTAGGGTCCTTCTTTTTTACTCTTTAATGGCCTTTTTAATCAGTTTTATTCAGGCCATGCATTCAATTAGGCTTTTGACTCTATGAGTTGGGGTCCCGCTTTGGGTTTCATGTTGACATGATTTTTTTTGTCATGAAAGATCAATGGTATAACAAAATCAGTCCTCATTTTTTAAATATGAAAATAATATATGATCAGGGTTTTCATGAGAAATTTGTTTAATGTTTTAAAGGGCTATACCCTGTGTCGCCATGATGCATAATGCATGAATGCATGAATGCCAAGTCTTCTCACCAGGGCTGCATTAATGCATCATGCCAGGACTGTATCATTAAAGCACTACACGGCCCATACAGGTTTAAAAGCGTTCTCATTATTTTAACATTACTGCAACTTTAATTCCACATCTCAAGTTTCAATTATTACCAATAACCCGAGCGATTTCAGAACCTCTCACACTAAAAACACCTTTTGATTTCTTCTTATTTTTATGTTTTCCATAGGCGTTTTGCCTTCATATCCCTTTTGTTTAAAGTAGTCTTTCATTCTGATGAATAGATTGAAATCGCCAAATGGAGAAATAATTTACACGCTGGAAATAAATAGAGCCAATTTTTTTATCACTATTTTTCCAGAAAGCAATTCTATTTACCACCCTAACCCAAAACCACAGCACTTTCCCAAGCACAAAAAAAACGCAAAAATACCTCAACGATTTCCATGGAGTTATTGAAACAGGCGACGCGACCAAATTTAAATGGTCATTTTCCAACAGAAAACCACACTAGACATTAAGGCCCACAAATGAGCGGCGGCCACTGTGATGATTGTGGTGGGGGGGGAGGGGGGTGGGGGAGCCCCGCTGGGTGGGTGGGTGTTAACCCGTTAAGGACGGCATGTCGCATAAAGATGACATTTGTCATCATGATTCACCAATGCAGCCCCAGCAAGTAACTCATAGTGCTGCATTGGTGCATCATGCTGACCCTTTGGGAATGTCTCAACCCCATAGGGTTGGCATGATGCTTGAATGCAGCCATGGTGAGTTACTCACCAGTGCTGCATTCAAGCACCGTGCCGACCAAGGGTATGATGCATTAAGCCTTAATGCCGTCCTGTAAGGGTTAAGGCGGGTAGTGGGGCCCCAGGGGTACACAGGGGTGTGACGAAGCGTAAAACCCCCCGGGGGCCCGCCCCGCCCCCTTTTAGACCCCCCTAGTGTCGGCAACAGTCTGAGATGTGAGCTTCACAAGGGGTGGGTGGGCTAACCCTTTAAAGACGCCCGGCTTTGTTCTCATTTACCAAGGTATGTTGTATGTACAAAGAAACAGACAGAGTCAAGTACAATTATGTGGATTTTATTGCTGAGAATATGTACAGGGCAGGTGTAAATAGTGTTGAGAAAAAAGTTGAATGATATTGATGTTACGGCTAAATTCATTAGTCTTCTTCATGCTTATTTGTTTCCATGAATCCTCAATACAGCGCTGGGGAGTATCTCACCGCCGCTGGATCTTTCGCATAATGACAACCTTCCAGAGTTGTATCAACCATTTAGGGTTGGTATGATGCATGAATGCAGCCCTCAGGAGGTGCTCACTAAGGCTGCGCTCATGCATCATGCCGACAAAAGGAGAGAACATTAAAGCAGTTTGCCGCCTTTGGAGGGTTAGGCGCAGGGGGAGGGGTGGAGGGCACACAGGAGGAGGCACGGAGGTCCTTACAAGCCCTACAATGCCCCAGAGACATCTTCTTTAGACGTGGTCTAGCCTAGGTCTTGCTTTCACTGGGAATTTTCTTTTGGTATTTATTTCAATATCAGACGTGTTTTCTTATTCTACAACTTGCTCGATTGTTTTTTTGTTTTTTTTTGTTTTTGCTTAAGAGCGCCTCATGTTGTGATGGACCCAAATATAATAATCAAAACTCTTGTCAAAGATGTCTGCCTGTGGAAACGCCCCTCCTCACTGCGCAGTGTTCTAGCAAACTGTTTCTCAATTCATTCATCTTTTCCAGAATACATATCCTGATAGACCGATTATAGAGTAGACAGAGCATTTCCATGAAATATAATTTTGCTTTACTTGGGGCAAAAGCAGCGACTATTAATTGCAATATGATAGACTAGCCCACTATTTGTCAAAAGTCAATTGGAAGAAATACGCATGGAGTCTTTTGATATTTTGTATTATGTATTAAAGTTTGTCAAGCATAATATCATATTATGATTCTGTGTATCTCTATATTGAATATATCATCATGTATGCATGATCTTGGTGTGCACGCATTGACTTGTAAATCTACTAAATGTAATTTTTGAATATCGCCAAGTGATATAAAAACGCTCTATAAATTCAAAGTCAACAAAATGATGATATAAGTATTCTTGGAAAGGGTTTGATGAAAAGCAGGGTTTTTTCTGAGTGGCCCTAAAGGCATTGTATACACTCTACCTTTTAATCCTTGCATTAGACAAAGACAATTTTAGGTATTTTTAAAAGAGAATTAAAAATAATAACCTTTTTAAAACTGGGTTGTCTTGAATGGTCGAAATTTGATATTTTTAGTTTTCGCGATTTTTTTTAAAAAACGTTATGAACAACACAACTAGAGTCTAACGTCGGTTTCAAGGTTGCTTTAATTGTTATAGAACCTACAATTCTGACAATAGACTGCCTCCATCGGGGTGTATTTATTTAGTTATTTTTGAGCTTTTCTTTAAAGAGAGAAAATGATATTTGAACAATGTGTGCAAGTCTAATCCCCCCCCCACAATCCCCACTCCCCCCTGACGAGCCTTCACCAGTTCAGAGAGCCCCCTGCCTACCCGACCACCACGGTGTGAGCCCGGGGCGGTTCTACACTCCATTATAGTATGCTAAATACTCCTTAAATGGAAATAATTGGGATGAAAAGGCAGCAGAACTCCCACCCATCCTGCAACCCTTTACGGACGGCATGATGCCTTAATGTATCATACACGTGGTGGTCATGGTGTATGAATGCAGCCCCGGCGAGTAACTCGCAGGTGCTGCATAAAAGCATCAGGCAGACCCTACAGGGTTGAAACACTCCCGAGGAGTCAGCATGATGCAACAATGCAGCACTGGTGAGTTACTCGGCAGGGCTGCATTCATGCATCATGATGACTAAGGGCATGATGCATTAAGACATGATGCCATCCTTAGAGGGTTAACCCTTCAGGCCAGCATTAGGGATTCAATGCACTGCGGCCCATTTGTGGATGGATGCATCACCATCATGTAACTCACCAGTGCTGCATTCATGCATCATACCCTGCAGAATCGGCATGATGCACCAATGCAAAGCCAGCGCGTAATTTATCAGGGCTGCATTCATGCATCATGACCACAAGAGCATGATACCTTTGGCATCATGCTGTCCTTGAAGGTTTAACCCTGTCTGCGCCACACAAAGAGAGAGGCCCTGGTGGGACAGAGGGTGTTTGGGGGGGGGGGCGGGGGGAGGGACATATGTCCCCGTCGTTAGGGGCCTCTGAAGAGCTGTCGGTTTCAGCCCTTTAAGGGCCGCATATTCCTATAATGCATTATGCCATATTTTATCATGTGCATGAATGCAGTGCTGGCGGGTAACTGCAGTGCCTGATTTGTGCATTATTCCACCCCTTCGGGAGTGTACCTACCCCGTACAGTCAGCATGATGCATGAATGCTGCCCTGGCGAGTAACTCGCCAGGGCGGCATTTATGCATCATGACGACAAAGGGCACAGCACAATAAAGTGATAAACCATCCCTAAAGGGTAAGAGGACTGTTAAGGGTGTGTGGGCTCTAACTCTCAAGTAGTGCTCTCCACTTAAAGTACTGTTATAATTAAGGACTAAAGATACTTCAAGGTACTTAAAGCAACAATTATACCACTTGTAACAAAGATACCATATGGGTTGAAATGATTTTCTTACAAATTGTGTCATTTCCTATGATACTCTGGTTGGGTTAACCTTCCATTTGGCCTATAGAGCCTCACGTGCTGTATAGGCCTGTACGTATTGTAGGGATCGTAGCCTTGAAGCCAAAGCAAGAATGAGTCACCTGCAGTTAGAACAATCACAGTTAACAGGTACATTAATAAATCATTTGGGACCGGAATGAACATTACATCTTATAGGGCTGAATAGTCCTCTAAAGAGGGAGAGCATTGTCACCCTAATAGTAGGTCTGCATTGTTTAATAACGGAGAATGAGTGTTTTCTTCTATAAATAAAGAACTCAAATGATAAGCGCATTGAAACCCTATTCCATCGAAAGAGGCTACGTAAGTTATCAATTAAAATTGAGGTTAAACCATTAAGGACGGCATAATACCCCAATCATTTCTGGATATAAACCCCGAGATTGGCACAGTTTATAAACGGCCTGCCGAACTCTTGTTAGGTTCTTAAATGTATCATCACGGTAAAATCCCCCCTATATATCCATATACTATACGTGTTGCTCAGCTGTTGGTGTCCCTGGCGTCTGTAGTTCCTGGTTCCACCACGGGTGGCAGCAGTGTGTGGTGCGGCAGTAGCTGTAGCAGCAGATGGGTCAGACACACATGTAACAGAGAATTTATAGCCAATAATTCTCAATTTCAATTTCAAGGTTTTTTTATTGCCAACATTAAGGCCACTCAAAAAAAAAAGTGGTTTCTCATCACCAAGGTCTGAGAAATCTGACGAGGGAGGCTTTTTTTTAACTCGCAGGCCAAAACGTATCTATTAGGACAATTTACGGGTTTCTTCACATTTTATTGGTTAAGAATTAATTGATTTTTAGAAGTGGGGAAAATGTCAGTTATTTCTATACCACTGCATTGCTAGCATTATTAGCTTTGTTTTGATACCAAATATGACCATTTTCATCCATTTTGATGAGGTTTTTCATCAAAATTTGGCAAAAAAAAAAAAAAAAAAATCCCCAAAACCTGATTTTCATTATGCGCGCGGTGATGAGAAACCATTTTATTTTTTTGAGTGGCCTAAAGTACATTCTTTTCAGTGGCAATTTCGGGGATATAGTCCGCTAGAAGGTGATGACTTGGTTAAAATGACTATAGGTAATAAAGTTTGAGTTTCATCATACTCAATACGTTTTAACACATTTTATGTTCATACATACTTTGTTTGCATTCTTGTCATGGACATAACATGTGGTTGTCGTAAACCAGGTTTACACGTCTATGTACGTGATAGGTCTGTGAGTAACATTAGGTCCATAGGCAATACTAGTTAATACTAGTAGCTGTAGTTAGTAGTGAGAAACCCACCTTAGCCATTCCATTCCTATGAGCATAAGGCTACGTCATTTTGGGTAATAGTCATATTAATTTTGCCTTAGTCATTTTTGAATGCAGGTCGTCATTTTCGACCAATAGGCTATGACTAGCCTGTGATGGCCACTATAGACAAAGGCCTGGGGTCTGTTGCTCCACAGATACGTATACTTAAAATAACCACTTTTGGGGGTTTCTGTTGCTCCAGGTTTACGTGTACGTAAAGGTGTAGTTACGTATATGTATGACTTAAGAGTGGTAAGCATTAGTAAATATAGTATTTCTCCCCCACTATTAGTGCATACTTAAAGTGTTCGTATACGGAAAATATAGACATTTACGTGTATGTAAGTGAAAAAATTTGCGTTTCTCTATCAAATCCTAGGACACCTACTAGAGGTGTTCTACAAATGTAAAGTATATAGAATGTGGTGTTTACAAAGAACCTCCAATTTCACTAATTTTTACGTATACGTAAGTCACTTACGTATACGTAAGTCACTTACATATACGTAAGTCACTTACGTATACGTAAGTCACTTACGTATACGTAAGTCACTTGCCACCAGTTGTAGCAGACCGGAAATGATGTTTTTCTATTGTTTTGCAGCACTATACTCCATCTCTAGGTGCATAGTTACGTATACGTAACTATTACACTTACGTATACTTAACCACTTGTATGTAGTGTTTCTACGTGTACGTAAGTATTGTATATGGTACTCATTTTAAGATTGATACCTGCAGCAACAGCGCATACCACTACACAATTCGTACCTACTAACTTGACCAAATTTTCGTATACGTAACTGCCTCCATACGTATCTGTGGAGCAACAGACCCCAGGAGTACTTGGACTATCCATGGTATGTGGCCCCTGTATCACATACACTGTTAAAAAGTTAGTTGCCATTTTTGTAGGTGTACAGGAGATTTTGCTGTAGGTGTACAGTTCATTGTAGGTAAACAGTAGAATATACTGTAAATCCACAGTAGATTCTTCTGTAAATCCACAGTAGATTCTACTGTAAATCCATTATACAGTAGATTGTAATTTAGGTGTAGATTCTACTGTGTACCTACAATGACTATTTTCTAAGTGTGGCCCCCGACCTACCTGGCCCACTGATATATGCCCCCCTTATATTAGTACATATTGTTTTGGTATGAGCAAGTATATTATACGATCCAGTCTATTTCTACCATCAATCCTTTCTGAATCTCATG
>OX381710.1:4625210-4655816 GCA_947462335.1 Harmothoe impar
CCACACACTGCTGCCACCCGTGGTGGAACCAGGACTACAGACGCCAGGGATACCAACAGCTGAGCAACAAGTATAGTATATGGAAATATAGGGGGGATTTTACCGTGATGATACATTTAAAAACCTAACTAAGAGTTCGGCAGGCCGTTTATAGACTATGACAATCTCGGGGTTTATATCCTGAATGGTTTAACCTCAATTTTAATTAATAAAATACGTAGCCTCTTTCGATGGAAAAGGGGTTCAATGCGCTTATCATTTGAATTCCTTATTTATAGAAAAAAAACACTCATTATCCGTTGTTAAACAATGCACACCCACTATTAGGGTGACAATGCTTCCTCTCTTTAGAGGACTTTTCAGACCTATAAGATGTAATTTTCATTCCGGTCCCAAATGATTTATTAATGTACCTGTTAACTCATGCTTGCTTTGGCTTCAAGGCTACAATACGTATAGGCCTATATAGCACGTGCAGCTCTATAACTAAATGGAAGGTAAACCCGACCCGAGTACCATAGGAAATCACACAGTTCGTAAGGAAATTATTTCAACCCATATGGTATCTCTGTTACAAGTGGTATAATTGTTGCTTTAAGTACCTTGAAGTATCTTTAGTCCTTAATTATAACAGTACTTTAAGTGGAGAGCACTACTTGAGAGTTAGAGCCCACACACCCTTAACAGTCCTCTTACCCTTTAGGGATGGTTTATCACTTTATTGTGCTGTGCCCTTTGTCGTCATGATGCATAAATGCCGCCCTGGCGAGTTACTCGCCAGGGCAGCATTCATGCATCATGCTGACTGTACGGGGTAGGTATACTCCCGAAGGGGTGGAATAATGCACAAATCAGGCACTGCAGTTACCCGCCAGCACTGCATTCATGCACATGATAAAATATGGCATAATGCATTATAGCAATATGCGGCCCTTAAAGGGCTAAAACCGACAGCACTTCAGAGGCCCCTAACGACGGGGACATATGTCCCCCCCACCCCACCCTCTGTCCCACCAGGGCCCCTCTCTTTGTGTGGCGCAGACTGTGTTAAACCTTCAAGGACAGCATTATGCCAAAGGTATCATGCTCTTGTGGTCATGATGCATGAATGCAGCCCTGATAAATTACGCGCTGGCTTTGCATTGG
Source organism: Harmothoe impar (assembly GCA_947462335.1). NCBI lineage: Eukaryota > Metazoa > Annelida > Polychaeta > Phyllodocida > Polynoidae > Harmothoe > Harmothoe impar. Next base: position 4,626,357 of record OX381710.1, read on the forward strand.
TGCATCATGCCGATTCTGCAGGGTATGATGCATGAATGCAGCACTGGTAAGTAACATGATGGTGATGCATTCAAACATAAAAGGGCGCAGTGCATTGAATCCCTAATGCTGGCCCGAAGGGTAAACCCTCTAAGGATGGCATCATGTCTTATTGCATCATGCCCTTGGTCGTCATGATGCATGAATACAGCCCTTTCAAGTAACTCGCCATTGCTGCATGGTTGCTTTGGGAGTGTCTCAATCCTGTAGGGTCTGCCTGATGCTTTAATGAAGCACCTGCGAGTTACTCGCCGGGGCTGCATTCATGCACCATGACCACCAAGGGTATGATGCATTAAGGTATGATGCCGTTCTTAAAGGATTAAAGGATGGGTGGGAGTTCTGCTGCCTTTTCATCCCAATTATTTCCATTTAAGGAGTATTTAGCATACTATAATGGAGTGTAGAACCGCCCCGGGCTCACACCGTGGTGGTCGGGTGGGCAGGGGGTTCTCTGAACGAGTGAATGCTCGTCAGGGGGGGGGGGGGGTTGTGTGGGGGGGGGGGCATTAGACTTGCACACATTGTTCAAATATCATTTTCTCTCTTTAAAGAAAAGCTCGAAAATAACTAAATAGATACACCCCGATGGAGGCAGTCTATTGTCAGAATTGTAGCTTCTATAACAATTAAAGCAATCTTGAGACCGACGTTGGACTCTAGTTGTGTTGTTCATAATATTAAAAAAAAAATCGCGAAAACTAAAAATAGTAAATTCGGACCATTCTGGAGACAACCCAGTTTTGTAAAAGGTTATTATTTTTAATTCTGTTTTAAAAATACCTCATATTGTCTTTGTCTAATGCAAAGATTAAAAGGCAGAGTGTATAAAATGCCTTAAGGGCCATTCAGAAAAAAACCTGCTTTTCATCACACCCTTTCCAAGAATACTTATACCATCATTTTGTTGACTTTAAATTTATAGAGCGTTTTTATATCACTTGGCAATATTCAAAAATTACATCTAGTAGAGTTACAAGTCAATGCGTGCACACCAAGATCATGCATACATGATGATATATTCAAGACAGAGATACACAGTATCATAATATTATATTATGCTTGACAAACTTGAATACTTAATACAAAATATCAAAAGACTCCATGCGTATTTCTTCCAATTGACCTTTGACAAATAGTGGGGTAGTCTATATCATATTGCAATTCATAGTTGCTGCTTTTGCCCCAAGTAAAGCAAAATTACATTTCATGGAAATGCTCTGTCTACTCTATTATCGGTGTATGAGGATATGTATTTTGGAAAAGATAAATGAATTGAGAAACAATTTGCTAGAATACTGCGCAGTGAGGGGGGCGTTTCACCATGCAGACATCTTTGACAAGAGTTTGAGTTTGATTATTATTTGGGTCCATCACTACATGAGGCGCTCTTAAGCAAAAAAACAAAAAAACAAAAAAACAATCTAGCAAGTTGTAAAATAAGAGAACAAGTCTGATATTTAAAATAAATACCAAAACTTACAATTTTCCCAATATAACCCAGACTTAGGCTTGACCACGTCTAAAGAAGATGTCTCTGGGGCATTGTGGGGCTTGTAAGGACCTCCGTGTCTCCTGTGTGTAACCCCCACCCCTCCCCCTGCACCTAACCCTCTAAAGGCATCAAACTGCTTTAATTCTTTAATGCACACTCCATTTTCTCGGCATGATGCATGAATGCAGCCTTGGTGAGTAACTCCTTGGGGCTGTATTCATGCATCATACCAACCCTCAATGGTTGATACAACTCTGAAAGGTTGTCATTATGCAAAAGATCCAGCAGCGGTGAGATACTCGCCAGCGCTGTATTGAGGATTCATGGAAACAAATGTGCACGAAGAAGACTAATGAATGTAGCCGTAATGGGGATATCATTCAACATTTTTCTCAACACTATTCACCCCTGCCCTGTACATATTCTCAGCAATAAACTCCACATAATTGTACTTGACTCTGTCTGTTTCTTTGTGCATGCAACATACTTTACTAAATGAGAACAAAGCCGGGCGTCCTTAAAGGGTTATCCCACCCACCCCTTGTAAAGCTTACATCTCAGACTGTTGCAGGCACGCGGGGGGTCTAAAAGGGGGCGGGGCGGCCCCCGGGGGGTTTTACGCTTCGTCAAACCCCTGTGTACCCCTGGGGGCCCCACTCCCCGCCTTAACCCTTAGAGGACGGCATAAAGCCTTAATGCATCATGCCCTTGGTCATCATGATGCATGAATGCAGCACTGGTGAGTTACTCACCAGGGCTGCATTCATGCATCATGCCGACCCTATGGGGTTGAGACACCCCCGAAGAGTCTGTATGATGCACCAATGGAGCACTAGTGAGTTACTCGCCGGGGCTGCATTGGTGCATTATGATGACAAATGTCATCTTTACGCGACATGCCGTCCTTAACGGGTTAACACCCACCCCCCCAGCGGGACTCCCCTACCCCCTGCCCACCCACCACAATCATCACAGTGGCCGCCGCTCATTTGTGGGCCTTAATGTCTAGTGTGGTTTTCTGTTGGAAAATGACCATTCAAATTCGGCCGCGTCGCCTGTTTTAATAACTCTGTGGAAATTGCGGAGGTAGTTGGTGGAAAAAGTGTGTTTTTTTTGTGCTGCGGAAAGGGCTGTGGTTTTGGGTATGGGTGGTAAATAGAATTGTTTTCTGGAAAAATAGTGAGGACAAAAAGTGGTTTTATTTATTCCCAGCGTGTAAATTATTTTTCCATTTCGTGATTTCAATCTATTCATCAGAATGAAAGAGTACTTTAAACAAAAGGGATATGAAGGCAAAATGTCCATGGAAGACATAAAAATAAGAAGAAATCAAAAGGTGTTTTTGTGTGAGAGGTTCTGAAATCGCTCGGGTTATTGGTAATAATTGAAACATGAGATGTGGAATTAAAGTTGTGGTAATGTTAAAATGACGAGACCGCTTTTAACCCCGTATGGGCAGTGTAGTGCTTAAATGATACATTCCCGGCATGATGCATGAATGCAGCCCTGGTGAGTAGACTTGGCATGAATGCATTCATGCATTATGGCTACACAGGGTATAGCCATTTAAAACATGAAAATGTTTTCATTAATTTTTTTTTCATAGTTGTCTTTCCTATTTTCTTTACATGTATGTATATATATATATATATATATATATATATATATATATATATATATATGTATATATATATATATATATATATATATATATGTATATATATATATATATATATATATATATATATATATATATATATCTGTTCATACCAACATTCTCTTCATACTCAAAAATGAGGGCTGATTTTGTTATACCATTGATCTTTCATGACAAAAAAAAATCATGTCAACGTGAAACCCAAAGCTGGACCGCAACTCATTGAGTCGAAAGCCTAATTGAATTTGTGGCTGGATAAAACTGATTAAAAAAGGCCATTAACGAGTAAAGAAGGAAGACCCTAAACCCCTAAGGCGCCGAGCTTAAAAAAGGGGGTTGGTTTCAGGTCACCTGAGTGGGCCTTAGAGGACAGTTTCGACTCCCATATTTTTTCCCTTTCCTTTTGCTTTACCTGCTTGTTCTTTATACAGTCAATTGAACATTTGCTGATCATCATTGAGTATTGCAGAGTAACAACACTTAACCGTTGCCTAAAACCGGGTAGAGCAAAAGGAAAAACAAAGAAAATCCGGCTGACCATATCTTTAATTGACATTTGCCCCTATTTTCTGGTGAAAACAACAGGTTGGAGGTGACTGGTTTTTTTTTTCAGAAATAAATTTGACCATATTTTATTTGCAACTAACCTTCTTTATGGTTGGCCTGAGCGGGCTTTATTAAAGTTCACCGGCCTCCATCGTGGTATCTTGTTCCCTACCCCCTTTAATGAACCATCACCTTTATCTTCATGGACACATGCCGTCTTCAAACCTTCATGATCACTTCTCGTCATAATGCACCGATGCATTCACAGAGAAATCAATTGAAACCCCAATTATGATACCCTTAGGAATCATACTGCAATCCTCGTCAGTAACCCCCCTTTCTGGTACACCCATGTCTTTGTGCTTGTTGCTATGGTTAATTAATTCCCTGTTAACCCTTAAAGGATGTAACGTCGCTTAAAGGGGACATTTGTCGTAATGATGCACTGATGCAGCTCCGGTGAGTAACTGCCGGTACTGCATTGGTGCATCATGCTGACCGTTCGAGAGTGGCTCAACCCCATTTAGAGTCAGCATGATGCTTGATTGCATCTCTGCACGAAATTCATTTACCAGGACTGCATTCAAGCATTATGCCAACCAAAGTTATGATTCATTAATGCATTATGCCGTCCTTAAAGGGTTAATGACCCGTCACATGCTGCCCCCCCCCCTATCTAAATGGTACAGGGAGCACACATGAGTAACCAGCAAGGTTACTGGGCCTCTGACTACAGTTAGGCCACTACAAATAATATCCTTTTTTCCTATCACCGCGTGCATCCCAAAACTCGTGGCTTGGAGATCTTTTATTATATTTTTTGCAATTTTCAAGGAAAAAGTCGATTAATCATAGGCAAATACAGTTTGCCCCCAGTGCAGCTTATGGGATCAGTCAAGATGCAGCTTATATATGTATGCTTTAGAGGTACCGTAACACTTGTGTATAAACCACGGGTTGTAGGCAAGGCAGACTCAGCTTTGTTTTGATACAAAACATGCTTATATAGGGTGCGGCTTATACAGGTACTTCAGTACCGAATTAACAAATTTCAGACCCCCTCTAGGGCTCATATAATCTGTCAAAGTTAGGGGTGTGGCTTGTACACAAGTTAGGATTATACGTGAGGTTTTACAGTACTACAATACTAAAGTAGACATGAGAGTGTAGCTTATAGGATATTCCCAAAATCAAGGTGTGGCTAATTACCTTGGGGATTACAACTTTATTGCCATTATACTGCCAATGTAGATATGTTATCCGGACTATCCTTTCTCAATGATAACTCACGCGCATGGAATACAGTACATTGGGACAATACAGCATTTTTGTCAGGCATGACATTTAAGCTATAGCTAATTAGAGTCTTTAGCCTTTTCTTTGACTTGAACACCGTTGACTGGGTAGTACAATCACCTTAGGGTTGGGTGTGCCAATAACAGTAAGTCTTCTCAGGTCTTACTGTACACTGACTTTATCCTATTTTGATGTTACTGCCGGTTTACTATAGGGAGTATTAAGGAAAGTTAAAGTGGGGTGTAAAACTTGGGGATAACACCTTTACAGGAACGACCCTACAGATGCATGGCTAAATTGATTTGAAAGCAGATCTTTGAGTGAAGGCCCTAGTTTGGGTGATGCCCCAGGCTCTAACCATCACACCTGTTTCACCTCGGTAACTGTCAAAAGGGGTCTCATAAAAGGGTCTACACCGTTACCCAACCCCCTTGTAGACCACCCAGTGGCCGTTATTAGTACGGCTACTGCCCGGTGACGGCGCCACCAGTCCCCTGCAGACACCTGTAAGACCCTGGGTGAACTGACCCCCTATTTCTCATATAGTGTTATGGGATGAGGTTCAGCGTAAAATATAACTATGACTTCATGTTTGAGATGACCATTGCCTAAATGAAAATCTGATTTCAGAAAATAACAATTCACTCGAGAAAAAATCTGCAAGTGAAACTGGTATTGCCTACACGTTTCCAAAATATAGCAGCTGAGTTGTTCCTCCTTTATAGAGCTCCACATAAGTTAGTACTCCCTATGGCTCATACAGGTTAATTCCTATAACAAACTCCCTATTCATGGCATTATTCCAATGTGTTGTAGCTACAATAAGAACTTCTGGAACTGTGTGACCTAAGTATGAGGTAATTCCGGAATTCACCTGTGCGATTCTGGAATTATACAGACTCTGAATCTGCGACTGACATATGTCTTCACATACTAAATGAAAACAATTTCATATTACTATTCAAATACAATTTCACAGACAGGGGCTTCACACCCCTGCCCCATACACCTGCCCATACATCTCCTCTCTGTGGGGCGCCTATTACTTCTCCCGGTACATAGCCACGGGACAGATGTCTATCTGGTCATGTTAACCCTTTAAGGGCGGCATTATGCATTAATACATCATGCCCTTGGTCGTCATGATGCATGAATGCAGCCCTGGCGAGTAACTCGCCAGGGCTGCAATTCAAGCATCATGTTGACCCTATGGGGTTGAGACACTTCCTAAGGGTCTGCATAATGCACCAATGCAGCACTGGCGAGTTACTCACCAGGGCTGCATCGGTGCATCGTCACAATAAATATCACACTTTAGCGACATGCCGTCCTTAAAGTACATAGCCAGCGGGACAGATGTGTATCAGGTCTTGTTAACAGCTCACCCCCAGGGCGCGACACACCCATATAGGCCGCCATATTGGATTGGGGCGTCATACAAGGCGCTAACCCTATAAGGACTGAGTCCTACATTAATGGGATATGGTCTTTTTTTAATGATGCAAGCAAGTGATTGGCTCGCTGGTGCTGCATTCAAGCATCATGCTGACCCGATGGGATTGATACAGTCTAAATAGTCAGCATGATACTTGAATGAAGCCCTTGCAAACAGCTCACCATGGCTGCATTCATGCATCATGCCAACACAGGACATACTGCATTAAAGCACCATGTGGTCCCACCAGACTTAATGGTCACAGGAGAGGGCGTCCCCACAAGTGTTTTATTTGCTTATGGGCCCTACCTAGCCTTCAAGAGGTGTCCATGATTGAATTCTGATGGATATCAGTTACAACAAATTTCTCAGCGAAATGCGAGTAGAGAAGGATGGTCCCTATCGTCTGAAACTGAAACTTACTTAGCAGCCATTCGGTCTGGATACTTGTTGGTTTCTTTTCATATCTCAGAAAGCATTTTCCTGAGGCATCTTTTACAAAGCTTCCTTTCTAGTTCAGAAAGGCATTGGGCTTTTAATAGGTCCATGGCATCTAGTTCCTAGACCAGATTTGTAAGATTTCTTTATCCCTATTCTTTTTGTTCAAACAAAATTTTACAGTGATTCTTAGGCGTTAGAACTTTGTGGGGTTTTGACGAGGACAAATCAACCCTGCCACTACTCAATCAGAACTCAAAAGAACTTTGTACTAAAAGAGAGTATAAACATATTGTATCCTCTCTTTAGAGGCTTGTTCAATGCCTCACTATGTTCCCTGGCCATATAACGTGAACCGGAATCGTCTTCCTATGTTGAGTCTCATTTAAATCTACCATCGACCATGTCATAGATTCTACCTTTGATAACAGATTGGTCGATATTGCTTATCACTGCCTATACTTTGTATTACACCCATGTGTGCCACACATCTATCTGCTATCTCCATAGCATTTACATCTACACATCTGATTAAAAATAGGCTATAAATACAAGCCTTAAGCCTTTCCAGGATAATTTTTTTAAATATGAACAAACCAACCTGTACACAGAGAAAAGGAAGGGAGTCAGAAAGGGAGTCCAGGCCTTACTTTCAGAGTGACTCCCTTTGTGACTAAGTCAATATGACTGAGTCAATATGAAAGAACAAGGGTCACTATGAATCCCTTTTAGTGACTCCCTTAGGAAAGGGAGTCTACCTTATCCTTGACTTTCTTTGTTAAGGGAGTCGCGCTTATATTTGACCTACTTAATGAAGGGAGTCGTACATCATTTACACTAGTAGTGTGCAGTCCCCTTTGCTCTATACAATAGGTCTAATGGCTGTTACCAGAGCTGATCCTTAGACACTACGTTGTTGCGCGGTCTAAGAGGGATATTTATTTAAGATCCCTCAATGCATATTAGTCAATATGAATGGACATCTGCATTGCTATCGATTCAAAACTCTTGTGGCTGTGTCTTATGAGATTGATACAATTGTAACGTCTTTGACCAGGTGTAGTCTTTGACCAGGTGTAGTCTTTGACCAGGTGTAGTCTTTGACCAGGTGTAGTCTTTGACCGGGTGTAGTCTTTAACCAGGTGTAGTCTTTGACCAGGTGTAGTCTTTAACCAGGTATAGTCTTTGACCAGGTGTAGTCTTTAACCAGGTATAGTCTTTGACCAGGTGTAGTCTTTGACCAGGTGAAGTCTTTGACCAGGTGTAGTCTTTGACCAGGTGTAGTCTTTGACCGGGTGTAGTCTTTAACCAGGTATAGTCTTTGACCAGGTGTAGTCTTTAACCAGGTATAGTCTTTGACCAGGTGTAGTCTTTGACTAGGTGTAGTCTTTGACCAGGTGTAGTCTTTGACCAGGTGTAGTCTTTGACCAGGTGTAGTCTTTGACCAGGTGTAGTCTTTGACCAGGTGTAGTCTTTGACCAGGTGTAGTCTTTGACCAGGTGTAGTCTTTGACTAGGTGTAGTCTTTAACTAGGTGAAGTCTTTGACCAGGTGTAGTCTTTGACCAGGTGTAGTCTTTGACTAGTGTTGTCTTTGACAAGCAAGTTTCAAAAAGGGCTGAAATGGGGCATGGTACACAGAAATGCCGGGAAGTATATAATACATAGTGTTAAAATATAAATTAACCTTTTCCCCCCATTTCATAGGCGGGAGGGGGTAAGGTGGTATTAGGGCATTCAGCAGAAACTGGGCAGGAAGGCAAATAGAGGACTTAGGCCCTGTCATATGTCGTGAATGTGATAATAAGGAAACACACAATACGTATTTGTAAAAAACAATGAATTTTTGTTTGTCAGTTTTCATGTCAAAATGATGCCATTTCTTTACAGCTTATCTAACAAATGTTTTCCATCCAGCATTGCGCGCCGATTGCACAGTTCCTGATCAATCACTTTATCTATAGAGAGATTGCTGACGATGTTCCCATGTGAAATGAAAGTAGAGCTTTATTATTTATCTCTAGCTGCTTCAATATTTGAGCAAAACAATGAATAATACATTGATATTCAGAGCGCCCCACAGCGTGACTCACACATGCATTGTATCCTATAGACTTCCAATATCCTTAGTGTATATGGCTGTGTCTCACGACCTTGGGCCATTGTTTTCGTCTCTGACCGGGTGCCAGCTCTGACCGGGTGCCAGCTCTGACCGGGTACCAGCTCTGACCGGGTGCCAGCTCTGACCGTCCTGAATAAAAACAGGTTATTTAGGGCAGATGATGATAGAATTTGGCTGAAAAGGTTAATGGATGTTATAACTCTTTAAACTAGTAATTGGTTGCCCATTTTTATCATCATCTGCCCTAAATAACCCGTTTTGATTCAGGTCGGTCAGAGCTGGCACCCGGTCAGAGCTGGCACCCGGTCAGAGCTGGCACCAGGTCAGAGACAAAAACATTGGCTCAATGTCGTGAGACACAGCCATATGCGCACAGCTAATTGTTGACAGCCACACGTAAACTGAAACATTATAAGAACGTCACATGTCAGCTGAGAGGTACACGTGCGGAGGGCAGTGAGGGAGGACATGGTGGGATGTCTCAAACTGGTCCTGGACGAAGGATGGAATAAGGTACTTACACCAATCTGTACTCACCTTTCTCTTATGTCATGAGTGTATTGATGTCAAGGATCAAAATCTGTGTCTCATGATATAGATACAAGTTTATCCTTAGCACTGCCATAGCGGGCCACTTGGGTACAGTAAAAAGGGCCCCATGAAAGTCAAGATTTTGCGTATGCATTGGAAACATTATGCTATGGCAGTGCGCCTCCAGAAAATACTGGCAGTCCTAAGGATATAGTCTTTGACCGATTGATAGAGTAAATCCACTTATCAAAAAGAAACTGTTGCCTTAGTTTATTTTACTGTTTGGGCAGCAGAATTTCATTGTCTAACAACACCTGAAGGCTTTGTCCTGTATTGCCACTATTGTCTCCTTGTTCCTCCTTGCCTCTGTCTCTCTTTGTCTTACTCTCTTGCCGTTCTGTGTGTGTGTCTCTCATTCAGTCTGCTTCATTGTTTGCCTTGTCTGTCTGTCTGTCGTTCTGTCTGTCTGTCTGTCTGTGTCAATCTGCCATTTTCAATCCTGCTTTCCACTGCCTCTCTGGGTCTCTCTTTATGTGTTTCTCTATATCTCTGTCTTTCTGTGTCTCTGTTTCTGTTTTTGTCTGTCTCTCTGTGTCTCTGGCTCTCTTTTCCCCTTTTTCTCCTCCTCCCTCATCCTTTTGTTTTATTGGTGTAAGTGGATCCATGAACATAGAATCCCTTAACTGAAACTCCCTAAGTGATCTTCTTTTGCAATAATGATATTGTACAGTTGTATATGTGTAGAAAACTATAAACTAGATAATTCACTTTTTTTAATGATGAATACATGTCTCAAACTGAAAGGAATTTTCCAAAACAAGGTTCTGAAATGACCATCTAAAATGAAGATCCAAAATGACCCTTTTGCCTTCGCATTTTGTCTATATGTATTCCTTCATCTTTGTGTCCCTCCCCGGCACTCCTCCCCATTCCCACATCCGCTCTATATATCCTGTCAGAGGGGGATCTTCCCCTCAGCCACTGTTTGTTCTTGTCTTTACCTGGAGCATTTCCTTCTACATTTAACCGTCTCCATTTTCTTTCACCGGTTTATTTTCGTCCATCTGCTTTCGTCTGTCCGCTCTCTTCTTTGCTTGGCTTGATTCCGCCAACAGGAGATTGATTAAAACGGCCTTGGTTTGTTAGAGGTATTTGAACAAGAGGCATGGGGCTGCATGAACCGGTGCTGGAAAGGAAGGGTGGGGCTTAACCCTTACAGGGTAGCATAGCACTTTAATGGGAAATGCCCTTAGATGAATGCAGCACTGGTGACTTACCCTACCAGTGCTGCATTCAAGCATCATGCTGACATTGCTTGGTTGATGCCTCGATGCATTGGTGTAATTTGTTCTTACATTGGTGCATCATGATGACAAATCTGGTCCTCAAAGGGTCAAGCGGATTGAAGGACGGGGTCCTTTGTCTATCAGCAGTATAGTTGGTGTATACTAATGCTCAGATTCCACACAAAGACACTGCTAGAAAATAAATACCTATGATGAAAGAATTGTCTCGGGAAAATATACCATTGGCAGTTGAGGCCAATCCCTGACTACTCACCAGTACCACATTCACACATTATGCTAATCATACAGGACTGACACATTCATAAAGGGTTGCGGTCATGAATATTGCCACTGTGATTGGGAGGGGCATTTCCGAATGTAGCGTCATAACTGAACAAATTCTGTTTTCCATTACAGGTGGAACCTGGGTTTAAATCCCTAGTTTCAACCCCGACCCTCAGCCTGTACCAAGAACCCTCCATCCCCTCCTCCCTCAGGATCTATCCACGGGTCACCCCCTCTCACCCCCTCCTACCTTCCCAGCCCCTCATCCCCTTTCACCCCCACTCATCCCCTTCAACCTCCCCAGCCCCTCACCCCTTCATCCTCCTCTCACCCCCCGCCACCCACCTGCCAATCAGTGCCAGGTTTCTAATTAAATTTAGCCCCTCTTGCCACGTTTTTGTCTCCTTTATATTGTCTCAGCCCGCTGTGCCCATGGCGCCCCCTGGGTATACAGCAGCTATACACCTGAAAAGGATGTATAGTGCTTTAATGTATTATACCCTTCATTGTCATGGTGCATAAATGCAGCCCTGGTGAGTCACTCCTCAGGCCTGCATTAATCCATGATGCCATATAGGGTTGATGCACACCTGAAAGGTCGGCACCTAGCATTAATGCAGCCCAGTTGAGTAACTCACCAGGGCTGTATTCATTTATCATGACGATAAAAGACATACTGCATTATAGCAGTATTCACCCCCTAAGGGGCTATACCTGCCGGGGCCACCGGAGATTCGTTTTTCCTTTGTCCAATTGAGTTTTTTAGAGAAGGGGCGGGGATAGATAGAGGCTACTGGGGATCCGCCAATCTCCCAGCAGATTCTCCAAACCGTTTCCACCAGTACTACTTCCCCTCTGCCAAAAAACTTACCTATGCAATGCTTCTCAAATAAACATTTTTAGGACTATGAATCGATTCAAATATTTGAAGCGAGGTATGAAGAACAAATGAATAAAATGATAAAAGTATTGATTATGTTTTGATGCTCGAAATTGAACATATTCTTTTTGATGTATGGATTCTGCAGTGTGTGATGAGGATAAGAGAGGACACAAGTAGTATCATATTCCTCTCCTCTTCCAAAGAAGAATTCCTAGGGTATGTACATTTGGGCAGAGTCTTATTTGAGACTGCGCTAGCAGAGTGGGTCCTGTGGGTCACAGAAGGGAATGCATCCACAGGCTGCTGTTTTTGTTACCGTTATGTCAGGTAGAATATAGAGTGTATCGCATTCAGATAAAGAACTGAATCACAGGGTCCCAGCGAGCGTAAATTATTTTTATTATGATTGCATGGTAGAGGCTTCCCAAACAAAATTGCAACCAGTATTCAAGGGAGAATACGTATGTGAGTCCTTAAGGGGCTCCTATGTCACTAGTGTCGTCAATATTTTGGCACAAGTTCTCCTTGTTTGTTCCTGGAGAATCATTCACTTTTAGGTAATGTATTTAGTTTGGTATAGGCTGTTAATGCCGTTTGGGCCTTGAGATATAACAAAATATGTGAGCCACCGTGTATAAAAGGAGTCTAGCTGAGGTGACGCATTGTGCATGTGCTAGGTTAAAATTGATTTACCTTGTTTTAAAAAAAAAAGTTAACCTTTTAAGGATGGCATTATGCATTTATGCATGATACCTTCAGATGCCATGATGCATAAATGCAGCCCTGACAAGTAACAAACCAGGGTCAACCCTATGGGGTTGATATACTACCCAAGGGACAGTATGATGCACCAATCCAAGACAGGTGAGTTACTCACCAGAGACAATGATGACAAATGTCAACTTTTACTGACATTCCATCATTAAAGGGTGAAAATCTATTTTACATTAAATGTGCATGCCCCTGAACCGAGCATCCTTTATGTATAGCTACTTCTATATTCCATGATATATATTCCTTGTGTACGCCATTGCTTTTTCCACTCCTCTAGTATACACAGATAAATGGAAAGGAGTCATTTCGGAGTGAGAACCAAGTCCAGCTGACCTGGACTACCTTTAGAAGAGGGTCAGACTCCCTTTGTTAAGAGCACATCGGTATAACAAGGTAGTCAACCTTAAATAGATTTGAAGGGCAAAGGAAGGGAGTTTGATGAAGAAGAATTAACTCAGCGACTATATGTGTATTTTGACGCAGTCCGCTCACTAGGTGTGTTTTACCTGTGCAGCCCTCCTCTGATTGGTTAGATTCAGTAGGTGTCCTGTCCAGTGATTGGTTTCCAGTACCTCATAACAAATCTGCTTCCCACCTGATAGTTCCTAACAAATATTTGAATGATTCTCATGTGTCGATTCCCGAGAGGTGATATTTTCCCCAAAAAAAGAGCAACTACATATCTGGGAAACATGTAGGCAGTTCCAATTTCACTGCATGAAATAGAAATATCAGAAATCAGATTGTCATTTAGGCAATGGTCATCTCGAACAGCGTCATGCAGCCATACTTACATTTGAAACTGAACGTCATCCCAAAAAGTTATATGAGAAATAAGGGGCACAGTTCACCCCTAGAGGTGGCTGCACTCCTGGAGGTGGCGCCCTCACCGGGCAGTAGCCGTACTAATAACAGCCATAAGGTGGTATGGTGTGTGTGTGTAAGGAGGGGGTGGTAGGTCCCTTTATGAGACCCCTTTAGACGGTTCCCAAGGTGAAAAAGGTGTGGTGGCAGGAGCCCCAGACCACCCCCCAACCAGGGCCGTCATTAAAATGCCTGCATTCAGAGCTCTTTTAATTATAGAATTTCACCAGATTTGTATACATGCAATATGATAGTGTATTTTTGATTGCTACATATCCAGATTTTCCAATGGGCAGAGGAAAATAAATACAGAGCCAATAAGTTTTTGATGCAATAGCATACAGGAAGGGAGTCACAAACAGTTGGTTCCAAATTTCCTGCTAGGTAGTAGCACTATGCTCAAAGTATAGGATAAAAGGCATGCATCAGTCATGCCATACTGCACTCTGTATATTAATATATCATGCAATATTTTGCTTAAATATTGAAGCAGCTAGAGAGCCATGTTCTAAGGTTATTACAGCTTCTTTAGGATCGATTGTAATCCATCTCTGGGTGTTATTCATAATATAGGAGATAAATTTCCCTTATATCCTAACACTGCATAAGTCTTCTGATTTTGACAGCTTTACGCACTGCTTAATTTTGCTTAATGTCTGACATTAAGCAACTTAAAGCAACTTTAAGCAACTTTAAGCGAACTTGTCAGCAACGATTAATGTAGGAGAAAGCCGGGGTTTCCTGCAACTTTAAGCAGCTTTGGGCGTGCTGAATGGCCGTAATAAAAGTTGCTGAAAGTTGATTAAACTCGGGCTTGGAGTTTTGCTTCAAGTTGCAGAAATTTGATTAAACCAGGGCTTGGAGTTTTGCTTAAAGTTGCAGAAATTTGATTAAACCCTGACTTGGAGGTTTGCTTAAACTTGCAGAAATTTGATTAAACCCGGGCTTGGAGGTTTGCTTAAAGTTGTAGAAATTTGATTAAACCCGGGATTGGAGGTTTGCTTGAAGCTGCAGAAATTTGAATAAACCCTTTTTACAATTTTATCAAAATATTGCCTGATGGTTTACATAATTTCTTTTTAAAAAAAATATGAACAGGGGTCTTTGTATTTTATTCAAGGGGGGGGGGGTGTCATCTTTTTGGGGATATTTCTGGGAGGCTGGGGCCGGGTCTGGAGGCTGGGGCTGGGTGCTGGAGGCTGGGGCCAGGTCCTGTTAGGTGGGCAGTCAGGTGCGCAGCTGGGAAGTCAGTTGGGCAGAGGTTAGGCAGGCAGCAGGTAGGTTGTAGCAGCAGAAGGTGTGTCCAGTAGTCCAGGTAGTGGTGGAGTGAGGAGCACCCCTAGCAGCACCCCTATTATGTAGGGGGTGCTCTCATGGTCACGTGACCTCCACGAGACCTCCCTCTGATTGGCTAGGGAGGTCACATGACCTCTGATGTTCACTGAAGCGGATCAGTGTTGTGTTGGCTGTCACTGGGTGAAGACTGTAGTGGGACAAGGTGTCATATAGTGCCACACAGACCGCCACACCTTTCCCCCAGCTAGCTGCATGTCCAGGGCGCGTACAAGGCGTCATATGCTCCCTCCTGGCGGCTCTATAGTGCCACAAACACGGCCACACCTTTCCCCCAGCTAGCTGCACTTCCAGGGCGCGTACAAGGCGTCATATGCTCCCTCCTGGCGGCGCTATAGTGCCACAAACACGGCCACACCTTTCCCCCAGCTAGCTGCACTTCCAGGGCGCGTACAAGGCGTCATATGCTCCCTCCTGGCGGCGCTATAGTGCCACAAACACGGCCACACCTTTCCCCCAGCTAGCTGCACTTCCAGGGCGCGTACAAGGCGTCATATGCCACCTACTGGCGGCTCTATAGTGCCACAAACACGGCCACACCTTTCCCCCAGCTAGCTGCACTTCCAGGGCGAGGACAATGCGTTATATGCCACCTACTGGCGGCTCTATAGTGCCACAAACACGGCCACACCTTCCCCCAGCTAGCTGCACGTCCAGGGCGAGGACAATGCGTTATATGCCACCTACTGGCGGCTCTATAGTGCCACAAACACGGCCACACCTTCCCCCCAGCTAGCTGCACGTCCAGGGCGAGGACAATGCGTTATATGCCACCTACTGGCGGCTCTATAGTGCCACAAACACGGCCACACCTTTCCCCCAGCTAGCTGCACGTCCAGGGCGAGGACAATGAGTTATATGCCACCTACTGGCGGCTCTATAGTGCCAAAAACACGGCCACACCTTCCCCCCAGCTAGCTGCACGTCCAGGGCGAGGACAATGCGTTATATGCTCCCTCCTGGCGGCTCTATAGTGCCACAAACACGGCCACACCTCTCTCCCAGCTAGCTGCACGTCCAGGGCGAGGACAATGCGTTATATGCTCCCTCCTGGCGGCTCTATAGTGCCACAAACACAACCACACCTTCCCCCCAGCTAGCTGCACTTCCAGGGCGCGTACAAGGTGTCATATACTACCTCCAGGCGGACTTTAAATAATGTACCAGTCCAAGCCTCAATGAAACTTGCTAAAGGCAAACGTACCCTATATCAGCTACCTGGGACCTATGGTGTAAAAGGTACCTTTAATTATTTGCTTAGACAGAAATGCATACACCTTCACATTGGTTCTTTTGTGCAATCTATCAAATTGTGTTTCTTTCCTTGAGATAA
Organism: Harmothoe impar; assembly: GCA_947462335.1. Taxonomy (NCBI): domain Eukaryota; kingdom Metazoa; phylum Annelida; class Polychaeta; order Phyllodocida; family Polynoidae; genus Harmothoe; species Harmothoe impar. Next base: position 4,642,692 of record OX381710.1, read on the forward strand.
TAGCCTCACAACCCTCACAACCCTCCCCCTCCCAGCCTCACAACCCTCCCCCTCCCGGCCTCAAAGCCCTCCCCCTCCCGGCCTCACAACCCTCCCCCTCCCGGCCTTAAAGCCCTCCCCCTCCCGGCCTCACAACCCTCCCACTCCCGGCCTCACAACCCTCTCCCTCCCGGCTTCACAACCCTCCCCCTCCCGGCTTCACAACCCTCCCCCTCCCGGCCTCACAAACCTCCCTCCCCTGGCCTTACAACCCTCCAGCTTTCCTAGTACTATACATGTTGATTTAAACTGCTGGAAAGTTGCTGGTCAACTTTAACAGACTTTGGGTGAAGTGTAAAGTTGCAGGAAAGTAGGAAGGTGCTTAAAGTAGGAGAAAGCTGCTGGGAGCTGCTGACAAGGTGCGGGTCCTACTTTAAGCACCTTTCCTGCAACAAAAAGCACTATGTAAATGACTAGAAAGTCGATGACTCATGCAGTGTAAGTTATTAGTTTTACTTTTAGTTATTAGTTTTACTAGTGCATAATTCAGTGGTTTTGGACATTTGAAAATTAAAGAAATGATAATAATCAATCAATTGAAAGTAAGTCTAGAGGTGGTTCCGAATACCACCAGTTCCAGCAGAGACTCAGGGGTGTAATGGAATCAATGCAAAGCTTCCAAACTGGGGTTCTGAGATTGGTCCTTGGTCGGGCCTCAATTTTACCTTCTGTTGTCTACATAAATATGAGTGGGAAACATTGCGATTATTTTTCATAATGAGAGTAGGTGTTACAAAAGAATCTATTAACATTGTTTTTTCGGGGCATGTTACAAAACAACATTTCCGTTTTTTTAATGCTAATTTACTCAAAGGTGGTGTTGAAAAATGGAGTAAAACATTAAGCATAGCTTAAATACGCTATTAGCGTAAATTTTCTTTGTAAAAGCTCCCTAGGGTCAAGCATTCTATACTATGATTAATTGTCATGTCTTGCCATGCTGTTTACATTATGTATCACTTGGCTTAATTATTGAAGCGGTTGGCCAGTCCCTTGTGTACTGTAAACAGCCACATATAGGGCACCACTTTGTGTTTAAATAATAAAGCTCTGCTATCATTACTCATGTGTTTATTTTTTCAGAGTCTGGACATGTATTAAATACAAAACCTCACTTTTTGTCATCCAAGGCTATCATGAATACATCACGCATACTAGAATTATAAAGCTAACATTTGAAAACAGATTGTAACACTTTTATCACAGATTGGTTGATACAGCCATCTCTATATCAAGCCTATGAAAGCTCTACTTGCCATCACTCCATGGAGTATGGTGTAGCCTCATTATACCTAGCAATAGCTGCATCTGCTATCTCTACAACATTTACTTCTAAACATGTATATTATAGGTCTAGAATGATGTATGCCAGGAATCTATAAACAGCTGCAGGATGAAGTTTAAATCTATTCAAAGGAAAAAAAGCACATACATCAGGAATATATCCCCTGGAATAAACAAGTAGCTTTATATAAAGGATGCTTGGTTGAGGGGTAAGCACATTTAATGTAAAATAGATTTTTACCCTTTAAGGATGGAATGTCGGTAAAACTCAACATTTGTCATTGTCGTCTATGGTGAGTAACTAACCAGTGTTGGATTGGTGCTCCTTGGGTAGTGTATCAACCCCATAGGGTCGACCTTGGTATGTTACTCGCCAGGGCTGTATTTATACATCATGATGACCAAAGGTATCATGGATAAATGCATAATGCCACCCTTAAAGGGTTAACCAATAAAAAAAGAACAAGGTAAATCACTTGGAACCTGGCACATGCTCAATGCCCCCTTTTATATAGGGTGGCTCACAGTATGATGTTGTTGAATTTCAAAGCCCAAACCTTTGCCAGTTCCGACAGACAAATAATGGCATGTATAGTCTGTACTAAATGAAAAGGACCAATAAAAAACAACTAATTAGAGATTCTCAAGGGGCAATGAGGAGAGATGTGGGGGAGAAGAGAAGAGGAAGAGCAAATCCAGGTTATTGACTATTGACAATTTAGAACTTGTGCCAAATTAATGACAGCACTAGTGACATAGGAGCCCTTGAGGACTCATATACGTATCCGCCCTTGAGTACTGGTTGCTATTTTGTTTGGAAAAGCCTCTAACAATAACAATCCAATCATGATGAAGATAATTACGCCTGAGGGGACTCCGTGATTTCAATCGTAATCTGAATGCGATACACTCTATATTCTTCCTGACATAAAGGTAGCAAAAACAGCTGCCTGTGGATGCATTTCTTTCTGTCTCCCACAGGACCCACTCTCCCAGCACAGTCTAAGACTCTACCTAAACATCTTGACTATTTAGGAATTCTTCTGTGGGATAAGAGAGGACAATGGTACTACTTTTCTTCTTTCTTATCCCTATCATACATTGCAGTATCCATACATCAAAAATACAATAAAAAAATAGGAATATCTAAATTTCAGGCATCAAAGCAAGATCAATACTTTTTTAATATTTATCATTTGTTCTTCATACCTCACTTCAAAAAGTCTAATCATTGATAGTCATAAAAGTGTTTATTTCAAAAGCATGGTGCACATACATTTTGAAGGTGATGCACTGCTTTTTGGCAAAGGGTAAGTAATGCCATTACAAACTGATGGGAGAATCTGCTGGGAGATTGACAGGACCCAGCAGCCTCTATCTATCCCCGCCCCTTCTCTAATAAACTCAATTGGACAAAAGAAATACGAGTCTTGGGTGGCAGCAGCAGGTAGAGCCCTTTAAGGGTTGACTATAGCTACAATGCAGTATGCCCTTTGTCATCTTGATACATGAACACAACCCTGGCGAGTTACTCACAAGAGCTGCATTCATGCATTGTGCCTACTGTTTGGGAGTGCATCAAACATAAAGTGTTGGCTGAATGCATTTATGCAAACCTAGGGCGCCTATTCATGAACCATGAAGTATAATACATTAAAGCACTATGCATCCTTCTCAGGCCTAGAGCTGCTGTATACCCAGGGGGTGCCATCGGCACAACGGGCTGAGACAATATAAAGTGGACAAAAACGTGGCAAGAGGAGCTAAATTTAATTAGAAAGCCTGGCGCTGATTGGCAGGTGGGTGGTGGGGAGTGAGGGGGGTGAGAGGGGATGAGGGGCTGGGGAGAGTGAAGGGGGTGAGAGGGGGTGACCCATAGACAGAGCCTGGGGGAGGAGGGAATGAAGAGTTCTTGGTACTGGGTGAGGGTTGGGGATGGAAATAGTGCTTTAAACCTAGGTTCCACCTGTAATGAAAACTGGAAATTGTGGCAGTTACGTTGGGTCGCCATCTCTGTTGGTGAGATATATACAAGGTGCTGTTTCATGTTTTATATTGTTTATAGAATCACTTGTCTTTATCCATGTCAGTACACCAAAACTCAGATCAGGTGTATCACATTTTCTAGCAGTTTTTTGTGGAATATTGGTAATATTATATATACTGCTATACTGCTAGTAGACAAAGGACCCCAGGATCCAATCCCCCTGACCCTTTGTGTACTAGATTTGTCATCATGATGCACCAATGCTGTCTAAGAACAAGTTACACCACTGCATCAAGGCACCATGAATGTATCAACCAAACAGTGTCAGCATGATGCTTGAATGCAGCACTGGCAGGGTAAGTCACCAGTGAGCATTCACCTTTTTTTGACAACAAAGGACAATTTCCCATTAAAGTGCTATGCTACCCTTTAAGGATGAACCTTCACCTTCTTCCCCAGCATCGGTTCATGCAGCCCCATGCGTCTTGTTCAAATACCTCTAACAAACCAAGGCCGTTTTAATCAATCTCCCGTTGGCGGAGCAAAGAAGAAAGAGGACGGACATAAGCAGGCGGACGAAAATAAACCGGCGAAAGAAAAGGGAGACAATTAAATGTAGAAGGAAGGGCTCCAGGTAAAGACAAAAACAAACCATGGTTGAGCAGGAGATCCCCTCTGACAGGTAATATAGAGGGGATGTGGAAACGGGGAGGAGTGGCAGGGGGGGGGGAATACAAAGAAATACATATAAAAAAAATGCCATGGCAAAAGGGTCATTTTGGATAGTCATTTTGGATTGATCCAGTATATCATTGATCAGATCACTATGTGAGTTTCAATTGATGGATTTTATGTACATGGATCCACTCACACCAATAAAACGAAAAGGATGAGGGAGGAAGAGAGGGGGAGAGAGAGCCAGAGAAGCAGAGAGACAGACAGATAAAGAGAGACATAAAGACAGATTTAGAGAGACACATGAAGAGAGACCCAAAGAGGAAGTGCAAAGCAGGATTGACACAGAAAGGCAGACAGACAAGGCAAATAATAACACAGACTGAGTGAGAGAGAGAGACACAGAGAAAGGTAAAAGAGCAAGAGATAGATAGACAGAGACAGAGACAGAGACAGAGACAGACAGACAGACACAGACAGACAAAGACAGACTGACAGAGTCAAGGAGAAAAATAAGGAGACAACCATGGCGATACAGAACGAAGCCTCCGGATGTCATGCTGGAAAACAATGAGATTCTGCTGTCTACACAGGGACATAAACTTATCAAGACAACAGTTTCTTTTCAATAAGTTGATTTACTATATTTTATTTATTTAATCAAAGACATAATTAAACAAACTGGTGACACAATACCCATATGCAGTTGCTTGCTAGGTATAAAGGAGGCTGTAAGTTACTCAGGTATGGAATGCTGTTATTCAAATGCGAGCTCATAATTCTAAATGAAGCCTGTATCCAGGTTGAGAACTGAGAACACCAGCTTTGTTTCCAAGGGAACAGCATGGTCGGTGAACATTCTCCGGGACAAAAAGCCTGGACCTTGTGTAAACCCAAATTCCTCAAACATTGCCCTGGCTTCAGTATTTTCCACAGGAAATCTAACCTTAAGAGGGTGATCCTCCTTTTGGACCTTCTCAAGTAAACCACTCATAATGGCCTTCGCTATGTGAGGTGTATCTGCATACAGGGGCATCAGACAGAAGGCCTTGTCGGCTTTGTAAAGTAATCCCCACCCAACCAAGTTCCCCTCCCTATCCACTGCACTCAAACCAAAATATGCAAAGTCCAGATACCACTGGATAATGGTCCTTCTTCCGATCGCATGTATTTTGTTGTCATATGTAAGAATTCTATCCAAGGTTATCTCACCAATTGGAATTAGTCGTAGGATTTCCTTGTTTCGAGTTTTGCTGTGTCCGAGGCCAGTTTTGAGGTGTTTGATTGGACAGTAATATGTTTGTACCCAGCCAGTGGATACCCGGAAGCCATATGAGGCGTACATGTCTTGATACTTCTCTGCAGAGTTAATGCCAATATTCCTGTTGCCGAGTGATTTATAGCTCAAATCAAACACCTTTCTGCCAATGCCTTGTCTACGCCAGTTTTCCTTTGTGACATAATTGCATATAAACCCATTGGCATCATCAAGAGGAAGTGAAATGCAGTGACCTGGAAAAAGAAAATCTTGCATTAGCTTTTTGGGAAAGGCATTTGAACATATTTGTGCTAAAATTACATTTCTTATAGCAGACACCTATAGCTTAGTGGTAGAAAAAGGTTACAGGTTGTTTTTAAATTGCAGCTTGGCTTTCCAGATAGTAGAAATAATCAGTTACTATCTATAAAAAGAAGTGATAAGTGTTGAAGGCACTCTTGCGTTTCTGCATACTTCCCTTAGTCTTCGTGATTCATGAATAGAACCCAGGCAAGTAACTGCATTAAAGCATCATGCCCACCCTTCTGGTTGATACACTCCTAAAGGGTCAGCATGATGTAGTCCTACAAATTCAGTGCTGGCGAGTTACTGTCCGGTGCTCAATGGTGCATCATGATGGCAAATGCTATCTTTTAGTGACATCCGATCCTTAAGGGTTAAGGGTTTCAAGGGAGTACAATACCCTCCAAACAAAAGTGGAGAATGACACAAGTTAGCATCTTGTGTATTTCTGAGGAAAGGTACATGCTGTATAGACAAGATAGACAGGGGAGGTTCTCAAAAATAGCACTGAACTCTCCTATTGACATGTTTGTTTGATGTTAATTCACCTATGCAAATAACGAGAAATTCCATGTAAAATGATGAAGCGTATTTGGTATCAGGAACGATCTTAACAGGGAACGATGGTACCGGAACGATGGTTCCCTCATTTTGAGGAATGATCGTACCACCCATCAGGACTGATCATCTTGCATGGGAATGATTGTACCACCCTCGTTAGGAATGATTGTACCACCATTGGGGAATGAACGTACCGTCCGTGGGGTATGTTTGTTCAGCCACTTATAATGATCTATTTCTTTTCTACCATTAACTATCATTCACATGATAATTAAAGGGACTTTTCAACTAAATTGCAATAAAGTTATACAAAAAATGTAATGGAGATCTTTTTTCTAACTAAACATCATGCTAACTGCAACTGGTGTTACAGCTTCTGAACTTCTCTATAACTGGGGAAATTATTGCATTCAATGGATAGGGTTAGGGAATGGGTTAGGGTTAGGGTTAGGGTTAGGGTTAGGGATAGGGTTAGGGCTAGGGATAGGGTTAGGGATAGGGCTGGGGATAGGGTTAGGATAGGGATAGGGTTAGGGATAGGGTTAGGGATAAGGTTAGAGTTAGGGTTAGGTTTATAGATAGGGTTGGGGATAAGGTCAGGGTTAGTTTCATTTTGAAAATTGATATCTAGATTTATTTGCATGAGATAATAGCATTCATAAATGTGTACTCATCAATGCACCAAAAGTCCAGAATAATTGCTGTATATGAAGATGATCTGGAGATGAAGGTGGTATGCTCATTCCAAGAAAATGGTAGACCATTCCCAGAAAGTGGTACGATCAATCCCAATGCTAATGGTTCCCACAAGGGGGTCCGATCGTTCGCACTTGGGCCAAAGCGGTACGATCAGGCGGATGGTACGATCTTTCCCTAGTACGATCATTCACTTGTAAAAAAACAAGAAATATCAGGGAATAAGACACAAGAAAATGTCCCTAAAACATTCCAGAAACCCTTTGAAATTCTCATAGGGATCATGAGTCGTGATACAAGAATGGCACAAGTTCCGCTTGAGATTTAGGTTGCAGGGTACTCACTGATGATGTCTCCCTCTGTGCTCTCTGCTACGTAGAAGCCCTGGGGGTAGAGGTCAAACAGCAGGTACATCTGCTCCAGCACCTGGGAAGGGAGTTGTTGAATATTTATTGAATATATCATTTTCAAGTACAACATATTTAGAAATGCATATCTGTGGGTATATGTATATCTTTCAAAATAATGTCATATATATCTTGATGTCACACCCATGTAATCATGGGCAGAGAACTTTCCTAAATATCCATTAGTAAATTAGTCTAACAGTTGGAAAAATAAGTTATACTCTAATCATCCAGTGCATAAAGTTTGGCCTCATCGGCCTGTTAGTGTAATAGAGGTGCAATAACTCATAGAGTGTTTGTCCTTTGAAATAATTATACTCATAAGGTGAAAGGTGAGTACAGATTGGTGTAAGTACCTTGTTCCATCCTTCATCTTGGACCAGTTTGAGACAGCCAACCATGTCCTCCCTCACTGCCCTCCTCACAATGTACCTCTCAGCTGACATGTTACGTTCATGTGTTGCTGTCACCAATTGAGCTGTGTGCAAGTACACTAAGGTTATTGGAAGTCTATAGGATAGGATAGAAGGGATGTGTGAGTCACACTGCCATGCATTGTATGCATTATGTATTATTGCAGGGGGCTGGAGCCAGGTTTTTAAGCTTATAAATATGTGATAGTACATAGGCCTAGTCCAGTCGTTTTATGGCACAAAAGAGGTTTACCTGCCACAAATTGCATGGCAAAGTCCATTTCTCTGGGCCTTATTCATGATATTGCAGATGCCTTGCTTAGCTTGGGTAGTCATTTTGGATTTGTACCTGGATGTAGGGCTGCGCCTTTTTTTTGGGGGGGGGGGTGAAAATCGATGGACCTGTCTCAGCCATTTGGAAGTTAAATAAATTCTGTTGCAGTTTGTGATGGGTCATGTCTATAATGACTCATAGTATCACACTGAGCCGCCTGTCACGGAGCCGCTGATGCTTTATTAATTAGGTGGAAGACCCCTCAGTCTTAAATTTGTGAAGCATGATAGACATGTATGTCAACAGTGTGAGGTTTGTTAACATAACATGTACCATCTGACTGTATCCTTTAAGTGGCCTGCTTGTCCTAATGTGCATACATTACACAGAGGGTACCACTCTGAAGGGCCACATAATGCTTTACTATACTTTGCTGATATTGTGCACATGAGTACAAACTACCCTGTGGAGTTGGCACAATGAAACTCAATGCAGCCTTTAAATGATTAACAGCTTGTTCCAATTCAGCGTACTGCCATGTGCTATGAAACCATGACTACTCATGAATACATGATAAATATATAATCTAAAACATTGCCTTATGTGAAGGAGACAATAGTGGTTTAAAGTTGGTTCAGAATTAGGGTTTTGGGCATTTGAAAATTAGAAAATAGGCCTAGATTTCAAATTCAGAGCACTGTCTGATGGGTAATATGATCAAAATCTGGCACTAAAATGTCATCATTAAATGACCGTGGCTGTCTTAAGAAACATGATAAGCTCTATAATATTTCTAAGAAGATTTATTGGTAAATAATGCCAATCCACTAATTCATGTAACAAGAATTGCGGTTGTTGCTGCGTAAAAAATGCCTCAGGCATTTTTATACGCGGCAACAACCGCAATTCTTGCATTTGAAGGAACATAATGTCTACATGGTTGGTATATTTGAAGGTGACCCATTCAAGACACCAAATAAACAGAGCAGGAGGATAATATAACTTCAAATATGGTAGTTACTATGAATTCCTTGGGTCCATGTTAGGGGGGTAGACATGATTATAATCAACCTCAGGAGCATGGAAATGTGTGTTGCTAGGCAGATAAACAATTAGAACAGCTATTGCTAGGCAATCAGCTGTCTTAGCAATAAACCAATAGAACCATTGAATTCCTTGGGTCCATTTTAGGGGGCGTAGGTATGATTATAATCAACCTTAGGAGGATAGAAATGTGTGTTGCTAGGCAGATAAACAATCAGAAAAGCTGTTGCTAGGCAACCAGCTGCATTAGCAGCAAACCAATAGAACCATTCGATTCCTTGGGTCCATGTTAGGGGGGCAGGTATGATTATAATCAACCTCAGGAGCATGGAAATGTGTGTTGCTAGGCAGATAAACAATAAGAATAGCTGTTGCTAGGCAACCAGCTGCATTAGCAACAAACTAATAGAACCATTGAATTCCTTGGGTCCACTTTAGGGGGGGTAGGTATGATTATAATCAACCTCAGGAGCATAGAAATGTGTGTTGCTAGGCAGATAAACAATTAGAATAGCTAGAATAGCTGTTGCTAGGCAACCAGCTATCTTAGCAACAAACTAATAGAACCATTTAATTCCTTGGGTCCATTTTAGAGGGGGTAGTTATGATTATAATCAACCTCAGGAGCATGGAAATGTGTGTTGCTAGGCAGATAAACAATTAGAATAGCTGTTGCTAGGCAACCAGCTGTCTTAGCAACAAACCAATAGAACCATTTAATTCCTTGGGTCCATTTTAAAGGGGATGGGTAGGATTATAATCAACCTCAGGAGCATGGAAATGTGTGTTGCTAGGCAGATAAACAATTAGAATAGCTGTTGCTAGGCAACCAGCTGCATTAGCAGCAAACCAATAGAACCATTGGATTCCTTGGGTCCATGTTAGGGGGGAAAGGTATGATTATAATCAACCTCAGGACCTATCAAAGGTTGATTAATATTGATGTTATCATTATATGCATAAATTTGTGGTATGGCATGGGGAACTCATTCGTGTATCAGACTGTGCAATATGGGCTTTTTCTTATATGCTAAAGCTGCATGCGCAGAGACCTGCGCAGTGGGTTCATTTTCAAGAGGTAGCGATCCACCTTAAACAGTAGAACCCAAAAGAATTGAGAAAATGGGAACTAAGTGTAAATAAACACAGCAAAGCAGAAATTAAATAATGCATGATGCATTACATATTGTCAATCAATGCTAAAACTCATTTGGTTAACACATCAGCTCTCTATATGTAACAATTGATCTGGAATTTGGCATGTGTGGGGCCACCTTGGCTCCCAAATACAGATAGAGTTACAAACAAAATTGAGGGAAAACGTGCAATACTGGATTGAAGACATTTATTTACTGAGATGTAAATAAATGGCATCATTTTAACATGAAAAGATACAGAAAGTAAGTAATATTCCTTGGTTTCTTACAAATGCTTATTGCCTGTTTCCTTGATATCACATTCAAGACATCTGATAGGGACTGAGTCCTCTATTTGCCTTCCTGCCCAGTTTCTGCTGCATGCCCTAATACCACCTTACTCCCCCCACGCCTACTCCCCCTCCTTCTCCTCCCCCTCTCCCCCCTTCCCCCTCCCCCCCCCCCCACCCCCTCTCCTTCCCTGGCATGGCTTCCTGTTGGTTTCCGCAGCAGGGAGGGACTAACGGAAGTAGAGTGGGATATTTAGAAAAGGCGGGGGTCATGTCCGACCACTGAGTGGCTTGACATTTGGCTGACGGGTTTGTCTTAGCTGCAATACCCCTGTCTGAAGGAGGCTGGCGAGGTGCAGTCAGGGCTGTTGACACTGAATTATGTCCATGAAGCCCGCCTGCCACTGGGTAATGAAATAGATGTTGTTTCTTGTTTTTTTCAAAGATCTAAAATAGCTTTTGGGGGATAAATAATCAATTGAAGATAATCTATCACGGATACAAAACGACATTACTCTATCCCACATTATATGATATAAGCATGTAGGCTAATGCTCTTTAACAAAACCTAATCTTGGGCTAATAGTATGAGGGTTATAGCTAACCATCAGTAGACCAATATTTTTCTCAATATTTTTTTCTTTCTTTGCATCCAAACTCCTCAATTCCGACCACTGAGTGGCTTGACATTTGGCTGACGGGTTTGTCTCAGTAAATACCCGGTCTGAGGAGGCCACAGCGGTAGGTCAAGCTGTTGACACTGAATTATGTCTATAATGCCAGCCTTCCACTGGGCGATTGAATAGGTTTTGGCTGCTTATTTTTAAAATCTAAAATGTTTTCTTTCCGTAGATAACCAATCGTCAATAAAAAAACAACATGGCTATGATAGGTTCAATGCACTATTTTTGTAATTTTATCATTTACCTAAAAAAGAAAAAAAAAAGGCTGATAAACCCAATTCTACTGTCGAGTGGCTGACGCAAAATAGAAAGTCGTGACCGCAGTAGTAGTGCACTGAGACCTTATACTTACAGAAGAGGGTTCTTTTTAGCAGGCCTAGGGGTCCTTTAAAAGGCCATCATAAAAATGCCTACCCAGTTCAGCAATTTGTCACCACCCTCTCCCCCCACCCTGCACAGGGCTTCTAAGATACAGTCTCCTGAAAGAGGTGTAAGTGGTTGTATGCATTTTCAAGCTTGACCTAACATTCTTTTCGAATATAAATATGATCTTAATACATGTATATTCACTATACATACCTTTTCTTTTATAACCCCTCCATATAATATTTCGTTACATGTAAAGAGCCTTCTGAACAGGGGTTTCTGAACTGAGCCCTCAGAATAAGGTCCTTCGAAAAGCACAATATAGCCTTGCTTCAAAACAATTAGATTGTCTATTTTCTGGGGCATATATATTTCCTTATTCCCGACCTCAAGAGTGCAGGGACAATGACAGTGGTTTCCTTCTGTATACATATGTATGTGCATTTCAGTCCCTTTAAGGGCGGCAAAGTGCTGTGGCTATTTTCATTATGTTGCATGGATGCCAGCTATCAGAGTAGTCAATGTATGCATGATCCCGACCCAGTGGAGCTTGCACATTTGCCGTGAAGTAAGCTTGACTCGAGTGCAGCCTAGTTGAGTTACTCACAAGGCCTGCATTAATGTATGGTGACGAAAAGAGATATATATTGCATTGAAGCACTATGCAGCCCATAGTGTTATGTAGGCCGGGGTGAGGTATTGTTCCCGGGGGTGCCGATAGCGGCATGCTACCTCATTACTTACACAGTACCCTAAGTAATAGGCTGACTGAGAGGGGACTATATGTTAGCCACGCAGAAAAGAGGATCTGTGTCTCCCCCTTTGAACTCAACGTGAAGCATCCTTCTATTTGGCTGTTCACTTCATAAAGAAGCTCTTTTTTTAAATAAAAACCACAACAGACTTAAGACATTGTTTCTCATTACCCGCAGTGAATACTTTGATATTTGCTTTAATATATTATGTCCTTTGTTATGATGCATGAATGCATGTGAGCCTGCCATTATACTTGCCAGGGTGCCATGCAGGCATCATGCCAGCCATACAAGGTTGATACACTCCTGAAGTGTCAGGATGATGCATGAAGCATGACTATAGCGGTGGATCTATCATGCTTGCATAAATCCATCATGACAGTAAAGGGCATTTCATATTTGGTCATGTGCAGCTCTCAAAGGCAGGATACGACTGTTTCGTGACAGCGCGCACAGCAATTAGTAATGTGACCAACATGTATCTTGACTGTCATGTTTTCAATAATCCCGGGGTTGGATTACTACATTGTTCAAAATTGACATCAACCCCTCACTGACAGTATGCTACCTATAATGTTTATCATGAAGCACGGATATCAATGCAGTAACTCACTGTTATTGCCCCTGCTAACCATTTGGAAGTGGATATCAGTCTTATAGGGTCAGCATGATGCTTGAATTCATCTATGGCATGCACTAAGGGAATAAAATATTAAAGCACCTGTCCATTAGATGGTTAGCATACTTTATATTGTGTACATTTTTCGAAGCAGTATATATTCTTTGCCATTTCAGTAGAGTATAGTGTTCATATTTATGCTATCTATAAATCAAAATGGTTGCCCTTATCTATAATACTGACCCTATAGGATCGAAACACTTCCAAGGGAGCACATATTCATGCTTCATGGGATCACTTGGCTGGACAAAAAAAGAAGAAGAAAGGTGTGCTTC